>WYDI02023065.1:0-66628 GCA_009867235.2 Psittacus erithacus
CGCCGCTCCCACCGCTCCGCCGCGGCGCCCTCGTGGGGGGCACGCCCCGCCCCGCCCCGCCCCTCCCGGCGCTGATTGGCTGCGCCCGACGCCGCTCGCGCCGCATGCAAATGACGGAGGCTCGGAACCGCTCCCATTGGCTGCAGGGCCGGCCGGGCCCCCCGGAGAGGCCACGCCCCCCGCGGTGCGGCACCATCGCCCTAGTAACCCGATGCTGAGACGGGCGCGACCACCCGCGCGGGGGGGGACGGCCTGCGCTTCCGCCGCCGTGCCGCCGCTGCCGCCGCGCTCCGCGCCACTCCGCCATCGCACCGCTGCTTCTCCTCTCCGGTGCACGCCGGCGAAGAGGCGCGGGAGCACGGGTGGGGGGGTAGTGAGCGGCGGTGGCCCCTCTGTTTACCCCCCCGGGGCGGAGCGGGGTTGGTCGGGCCCGAGAAGATGGCGTCGGGCCGCGGTGAGTGCGCCGGGCCAGATCGCACGGGTGGTGCGGAGCGATGCGGTGCGGTGCGGGCCGGGTCTGGTGGGACCGGACCGGACCGGACCGGACCGGACCGGACCGTCCACTCCGGTTTTATTTGCTGTGGGTCGCGGCCCCGTCCTTTCTCGGTCGCGGTGCCCGGGTTCGTGCGGGTGTGAAGGTGTACCCGGCCCTGCACGTGGCCATGCGGGGCCTCGTCGTGTTGCCGTGCGCCCGCGTTCCCGCAGCTCCCGCAGCTCCCGCAGCTCCCGGTTCCTCCCCTTCTCCCTTGCCCAGGCTCGGCCTCGGGGGCGCCGGCCGGCACAGGGGCCCCGCGGTGCAGCGAGTGGGAGCGGGTGTTCCGGCAGAGCCTCGCGGTGCCGCCGCACGGCCGGCGCAGGAGGGTGCCCCCGGCGCACCCCGCGGCCTTCTGCTGCGTCCTGAAGCACCTCGAAGGGGCCGCCCTCAACCAGGTACGTGTGAGCCTTCATTAACTGCCCTTAATTATGACCTTGGTAGTGTGAGTGCTCGGAGAAGCTGTGGCTGCCCCGTCCCTGGCAGTGTTCAAGGCCAGGCTGGACACAGGGGCTTGGAGCAAGCTGCTCTAGTGGGAATGTGTCCCTGCCCGTGGCAGAGGGTTGGAACTGGAGGAGCTTTAAGGTCCCTTCACCACAAACCAGGCTTATTTATAAGCTAAAACCTCTGTGTAACACTTTAAAAGTGAATTATTTGTTTCCCCCTTTACCAAAGTGTGTTCTGCAGATTGGGGATGCTGAGATGGGTGTTCTGCAGTGGGGCTGATCCTATCCTGTCCTGCCTTGCAGGGAACTGAGTACCAGTTGCGCCTCTCCCTCTTCGATGCCACCTACCACCACTTCTTCGGCAGGACCCAGAGGAGCAGCCTTCGAGTTGCCCGCGCTGCCCCATCGTGCCCAGCCAAGGCGGTGTTCAATGAGGTGATTGCAGGGGGAGCACTAGCAGACCCTGGGAATGGGCAGCCATGCATCAGGGAATGGATGGAGCTGCAGGAGCAGGGTCCAAGGAGGGAGGTTTTTAATGCATGAAGGGGAAAGTTGCTTTTGCTGGAGTAGAGGCTGGAGCTGCACTCCTTTGGTGCTGGTTTACTTCATCAGTCTGGAGCTCTGGGGCTCCGCTATCAGCATGCTGTAGCCAGGAGTCTTTAAACACAGTGCATGAAGCATGCACAGGCTCTGTCCCTTGGTCTGCCTGTCTGCTGCTGATTCTTGTCTGCAGTGATTCGTTCACCTGCATGCAGGCAGCGGAAACAAACCATTTTCCTTCCTGGCACTGCCCAGTCCTTTGCCCAGGCTGCAGCCAGATGCTGCTCGGTTATTAAGTTTTAATGGAGCTCTTTATTAAGCTTTATGTAATGGAATGCTTTATTAATCGTTATTTAATGGAAAGCTTTATTAAGCGTTTGCTGGAACCGGGAAGCTGAGGTCTTGGGTTACTTCCAGGACAGCTTGGGAGCAGTGGTGTGCTGCCCTGTGCTGCCTGCTGCGCTCAGGGCTGGCAGCAGAGAGCAGTGTTTCTTCACAAGTGGGAAGGACGGGAAGGCAGAGCCACCCTCTGGCACCGTGCTTCCCTCTCCTTACCTGGGATCCAAACTCATCCAGTGATGCTGCTGATAGCAGCAAACTGGAGTGCCCCTTATTGAGGAGACCCCACCTCCCCAGTGCCGCAGGTGAGGTGCAGTATGGGTTAGTGCTGTGTTCCTTCATTTGTTTATATCAGTAGCAGTATCTGTGGGGCACTGACATGTGCATTTCTTCCCCAAGTGCTTTAATTCTCATCTGACCCCTGCTTTTTTGAAGAGGGATGGAGAAAATCCAGGGCAGAGGCATGGGGTCTGCATGTGTGGCGGGTCAAGGTGACCCCGCTGCTGCATTGCCCTTGTGGGGCTTAAAGGAGAGGACCCCCCTGTCACAAGCCACTGTTGATGCTCACAGAGGGGACAGCGAGCTTGGTTTTACAAGGGATCTGCTACAAGGGCTCCCTGGCTCTGCAGCTGGCAGTCATTATTGCAGTGTTTTGCAATAAAAGATAATAGAATAGCGATTTATTTCCCTGGGTTGATGGGGTAATGTCTCTCTCCGTTATCCTTTCCTGACAGCCTGTGATTACGGTAAACGTTTTCCCTGGGACACTGTGGTAATGAGTCTTTAATAGAAAGATTAACCTAGCTTTAAATCTTGTTCTGAGGAGGTAACTGTGTCCTGTCCTGCCTGCAGGTCCAGGCCACCCCTGTCTCTGCTCCTTGTGCTGGGTTGGGGTTTTCTGACTCCTTTAGCTGCCCTGGTGTGGGGCTTGCTCTGCTTTTACTGGCTGTACAGCCTGTGAGTTACTCTGGAAAATGGGTGTTAGCAACAAAAAAAAGAAGGAAAATAAAAGTCAGTGGTGTTTGAGGTTTAAGGAGATTGAGATCTCTGAGCAGTGCTGGGGTCATTTGCCATGAGCTTCTGTTTGGAAGTTTTAATGGATGTTTTAATGGATGTTCTGGTTATGCTGTTGGCTGTCCCAGTGCCACAGGCATTGCTCTGCAGCAGACTCCACCAGCTCTGCAGTACCCTTTCTCTCTCCTTTCCCACCCCAGACCATTTATTTCCACACCTCCTTGAATCACCCTGGCATCGCTGCTGTTGTGGAAGTGGTGGCGACGACCAAGAAAGAGGATGGGAGCTCTCAGCATCTCTCTTGCGGCTTTGGAGTCATCCCCCTCTTTGGCAGCGGGTTGGAGGTGAAGGGCCTGGCCACCAAGGACAGAGTGTTGGTGTCATTGCCTTGCTGCTGCGTGATGGGAGATGCTGGGCATCGGGGTGGCACCATTCATGGCTGCTTTGAGGGGAGGAAGGGTGGTCCTGGGGCTGCAGAAACAAAGCCAGCCTTTAGAAACCTGGAGTTCTTCACTGCTGGAGAGGCAGCGGTGGGTTTGTAAATGGTGCCTGCTCTTTCTTTAAAGAACAGGGTTTTAGCATGGGTGCAGAGTAGGCAGGTGCTTTCTTACTGTGAGCAAGGGCATTGTGGAAGAGGGACGTGTGCTTCAGGGTGGATTTACTGACTGTGTGCTCTTTGCTTTCAGGCTGAAGCTGTACCATGGGACACCCCGTGCCTTGCTGCACCCACGCTTTCAGGAGCCCATGGAAAGTAAGCAGCAGCAGGATGTGGTGCCTTGCTCCTTTCTTGGTGGCCTCTCTTACCCCCGAGTGTTGATATTATACATGGTCCATCTGTAGTGCTAAGTGGACTTGCCTTACTGTCAGATAGGAAGAGCCTGGCTGGGCAGACCTGGGTTTTCCTTTGCTCTCAGCATGTGCATTCATGGACAATAACTTCAGCAGTTATGAGCCATGAAGCTCTCTTCACATCTTTTATCATTTTGGGATGTTTCCTCTTCTTCAGAGAACAAATACCTGACGGTGATGGAGAAGAGCCACCTACAGTACACCCTGAAGCCCCACCAGCCCCTGGAGATGATATTTCACCTCCTCCCTGAAAACCTTCTAGTGTCTGGGCTGCAGAGCATTCCCGGTTTGCTGCCAGTGTGTGGAGACATGAGTATGGGCTCCTTCCCTTTCCCTGCTGCTTTTGGCACTGGTGCCCCTGTGGTCCTGGTGACATCTCTCTGACCACAGTGTGACCTGTGGCCACCACCTTGTCTTTTCAGGTGGCTGCTTGCAGAAGCCCCAGCTGATGAAGCCAGTGACCTGCTATCTGGAGAGGCTGTCTGTCTGTCTGTACCCTTCCCTGGAGGAATTTGAGGAGGAGCTGCTGGACTTGCTGAACAGCGATCGCTTGCTGCAGGTACTGCTGGTGCAGTTAAGCAGGGGAGAGCCCGATGCATGAGCAGCAGTGTTGGTGCTTTTGTGGATGGAGTGGAAAGGTCAGACAAATGGCTTTGCATGGAGTCGCTGATTTTCTTTGCTATACAAGCCTTCTCCTTGCTTTACTGCTGCCTGAGCACATAGGTGCTCTCTGTAGGCTTTGTTTTGAACATCCAGACCCTAATAAGCAGAAATTGTTTGGGAAAATGCAAAGGTAAGATGCAGAGCACACTGACTGTGTCTCCTTAGGAACAGGACCGCTGGCCAGATCCTTTATTTGCGAGATTTGCACCAGCTCTGCCATAAAGATGAACGATTTTCATATTCATCAGCCACCGTGGGGGTGGATCCTGCTCTCTGAGTTTCCGATGGATTGCCTGAATTTCCTGGCTGTGGGTGGCCTGGGGAGGGATGCTGTGCCTCCTCACTACCCGAGCTGAGAACTTGCCTGTCGCAGGCTAACGCTGCTCTGGATGGCGATGGGATGGTGGTTCGGGAGCGGCGGCTGCACGTCGGTGTCCACAACGGGCTGTGCTTTGTCCAGGCACCGCAGGTGGCTGTGCTGGTGCCGGAGGCAGAGGCAGTGCGGGGGGGCTGCACGGGGGTGCCCAGCTCCGGAGCCAGGTAAGGGGGAGGCCCTCCACTGCCTGTGCTGCTTCCCTCCTGCCTTGTGCATTGCCCACAGCTGCTCTCCATCCTGGCGCAGGGGTGCAGGTCAAGCCCTGGTGCTCAGGAGCCGCATCCACCTCAGTGAGATGGTGCCTCACCCGGCATTTGGGATCTGCTTCCAGCTGGAATATGTCTTCTGCAGCGCAGGGAGAGCTGGTGGGAAGGTAGGGGAGAGTGTGTGCACTTCATCCTGTATTAAAGATCTGCTGCTGAGGAGTGATCCCCGTTGAAGAGCCCCATCCTCTGCCCCTGTTTTGCCGTCCTGCACCCCCAGGACACTGCAGCTCCTGCTGCCTAACAAACGGCCCTGAGAAGTGTCCAGGTGCTTTCTGCAGCAGATATCCTGCAAATGGGCTATGGAATCATTTTAGTTACGTGTGGATCCATTTCTGCACGGCCTGTGTGGAGAAATGTAGCCTGCAGCAGTCCCATCGAGTTCTGGCAAACTAATTCCGAACATTTCAACTCTTTTTTTAATTTAAAAAAGGCTTTTCTTTAGAATTGAGCATTTCTGCGGAGAAGTTAACCCCTGAGCTTCAGCCTGAGGCTCTCTGGATGTTAAAGCCAGACAAAGCCTCTGCATTGACTGCAGAGGCCAGGCTCGTTAATGCCTACTTACCAGTCATTAACATGTATTTCAGTTTAACCTTGCTGGAGGCTACACCCAGCTTAAAGAGCCCTTCAAGTGTGCCCTCCAGAGCCCCTTTGCTGTTGGAGCCATCACTTCCTTGGTGCCACTGAATCCGTGGCTGTTGGTTCATTAGGAGGCACTAATGGCCCTGCTAAGATGCTCACTGCAGCAAGTGAGCTCTCCCGGAGGAGAAATGGGTGTTTATAAAGTGGGGCACCTGTCAGGCCAGAGGGATTTGTGTCCAGGCAGGAAGGAGGAGCTGAGGTTTGCTGTTGGAAGTTCTGTGTTGGGCTCAACTCCTTTAGGAAGCTGAGAGCCGAGGCCCCACCGAGATTTGGGGCTGCAGCTGCAGTTCTGTGCCGTGGGCAGAGCAGTTAATCCGAGGGCTGTGTGTGGAGCTGATCCCCTTGTCCTCAGTGCTATAATTAGCAGGCTTATGAGGGTGACTGCAGGTGCTAGCAAGGACCTCTTGGTTCTCTTCTGCACCTCTCCTTTGGTTTGAGGGGAGACTGTGGTAAGTGGAAGCCTTTACACTGCCTTTCCTATCTGCCAGGAATGGGGGGTCAAATATATCCAGTATGCTTGAGGTGAGGGATTACAGGCCTTTGGTGGTGGTGGCTCTGTCTCAGCTTATGTGTGCTAAATACCTGCAAGGGCTGAAAACCCTGCTGGTTTTGGAAAGCATCATATTGTGCTTTTACTTAGTAGCAGTATGATTCTAGGTGATCTGTAACCTAGAGGTGTAGTCCCTTTTGTAGGTAGGTGCAGGGGTGAGATAGGATTACTTGGGGTGTGGGTGCCTGCAGGGAGTGAATAACACCAGCAGTGGGCTGGGTAAAGAGGGTAAGTGCAAGGAAAACCTGAGTACCCATGTGGGAAGGGTGGCATAGGGCTTACAGGGAGAAAGTGGGATTCATACCTGTGTGCCCTGAGTTTGTGGTCCAGTCACAAGAGGTGAAATCACACAGGAGGGCACTGGTTCTGCTGGCAGAGGGGAGGGAAGCAAACCTGGATGGATGCACATCTCTCTCCATCAGAAAAGCACTTCTGGTCCTCCTGGGAGCCTGAAGGGGATGGGAGCAGAAAGATGCAGTTGTATTGGGGGGAAAATGGGTGCAAGAATCAAAATAAGGTGCTGGAAAGCAGAATGCCTCTGGGATGGGTTGAAGGGGAGAGGGTTCTGTGGGGTGGGGAGATGTGGCAGGAGGTGAGACTGCTTCCTCCATCGCAGAGGCAATTTGGGATGCCCGTTGGCTCACCATGCTTCCTCTGTTCCACAGGCCCCGGCTGGCAGTGCTCGCAGTGAGGCAGCCGACATGCGCTCCGTGCGCTGGGCTGTGTGGAGCCCTGAGCTGGGCGCTGATGAGGCGGACGTGGTGCTGCCCCTGCGCGGTGGTGCCCGCCGCGGCCCCTGCCAAACTTTGGTGTACCGGGCCCCGCCGGGCAGCAGGAGCTCCCGCAAGGTGAGGGATGCTTCCGGGGATGCTGATGGGGCTTGGGCAGGCTTGGTGTGAGGGGGGCTCTTTGCCAAGGCCTTGGTAAATGCCCAGGCAGCTCCCTGCATATCTGGGGGTGAATGGAGAGGGATGGAAGGAGGATCCACACCCCTTGCCCCCACCCCTTGCCAGCAAGCACTACACTGATAGAAGTGCGCTTGGTGTCCAGTGCTGCTTGACTTCAGTTACTGCAGACATACAGTAAGAAGTGTTTAATTCCCAATTGCAGGCGAAGCATGTGGAGTCCGGGACTGTCCAGTTCCGTGTTTCCACTGATTCGGAAGAACATGTTGTAACTGCTGCAGAGATGCTACGTAAAGACAGGGACGAGTTGAAGAAGCCTCCCACGCCGTCGCCGAGTGAGTGTTTTCCAGATCGCTGACATTTAAAACAGAGTGTGGTGCTGGTGTCTGCTCGGGGGGTGGGGGGGACGCGGCTCCAGCGAGGTGCAGTGAGCAGCTTGTGAATTACCAGGAGGAACCAAGCTCCCACTGAGCTGCATTCAGCTCTCACTTTAATTTGCAAATGTCCCCTGTGATAGTAGCACGGCTCCGTGTGCAGGATCCTCAGGGGTTTTCAGCCTGGTCCTGTTCTGGGTCACTCTGAGGGCATTTGGGCTTATGTGCCCAGCACCCAAAAGAGCTGCGTGGGTGCAGCACCTGCACTGGTAGCACGTTGCTCTCTGCCAATGCTGCTGCTCATCCCTCTGGACTCAGAATCCCTTCAGACATGAGGACATGAGAAATGTCAGTTACCGGGTGAGGGGAAAGAAACAATCTCATGGTGCTGCCAGTGCCTTTCCAGGATAAACTGGATGGGGGGTGTGTGTGTGTGCAGGAATGCATCTATCCATGGTGCAGGGGTGCCAGGTCTGCTGGCTGTGTTGGAGGGAAAACTGCTGTTGGTGTGGGTTTGGGCATGGAGCTGAGTCTGGGCTCTTGGAAATCCTCTCTGGCTTGTTTCCATGTAATCCTGCCTGTTGTGATCGGTGGGAAACAAACTTCACTTTCTGCAGCATTGCTCCTGCTCTGCTTCCCACACTGGTTTTGATGGGGTGCTCCAGATACCTGGCAGTGTTTAAACACATTTATGAGCTTATCCAGCTCCTGGTGAGCAGTTGGTGCCAGCCCACGGGTCGGGGTGATGCTGCTGCATGGATGTCTGTTCCCATGCCAGCCCTGATGCTGCTGTGCCTTCCACGAGATGGCAGAGTGGCACCATGGCTTTGCTGCAGCCAGTGCTGGCTTCCCACTGGTGAGGAGCTGGGTTTGCTGGTATAAGGGGCTTTAGAGCAGAAAGCTTCAGGTGAAGTGAAGGGGTCTGGAGCTGTGCTTTAGGCTCCCTGTGGCTTTGCCGCTGGTGCCTTCCTGGTGCTGCTTGAAAGGTTTTCCTGGGCACCTTTCAGCTGGCAGTGGCCAGGATGGGGAGTTGCAGTGTGAGGAAGGGAGAAACAAGTGTGCTTCCAGGCCAGCATTGGGCTCATGTGCTCCAACGTGGGGAGAGCGTGCTGGAGCATGGATGGGGTGCTGCCCAGTGAGGGGAGATGCTCTGGTAAGGTGATTCCAGGGCGTGAGCTGAGAGGTGTTTCCCTGTCTCTGGGGGGCTGGTGGCACTGGGAAGTGCAGTGGTGATCCCATGAGGTGAATGGCAACACATGAGAGCCAGCCTGCACACTGAGCTGCTGGAGGAGCGTTTGGTTAACGTTTTGTAGAGCTTTGGAAAACATGCTGCCATCTGGCCCCTTTGGCCAGGGGAGGCCAAGCACATCATCCATCAGCTCAGCTGCCGTCAGTCATCTCTGAACACTGACCCCAGCCATCCTCATGGAAGGAAACTGCTGTTGTAGATGCAAGGAAGACAGGGTGGTTTCCTTTGCACAGCAGTCAGCATGAAATAGCTGGAATATACACAGTAGCGGAAGCAAAATGAGGTCTTTGCATCACATGGATGCAGAGATGGAACATCTGTGCCCCTGGTCTGCTCCGAAGGGCCCGTGGCAGAGTGAGCTCAGTTGCGCTGACACATGAGCTGAACAGCCAAATCAAACACGATGGTGCTTTACTGTTCTGGGGCACAAAAGGCTGAAGAGAGTGACAAGAAATAACAGAGGAGCAATGAAAACCTTAAAGTATCCTCAAACTTTCACGTCTCATTAAGCATCCCGCTTACACAGCGCCGCATGGCCGCAGGGAGCTGTGGCACCGTTTGGGAATGCTGGAGCTGGCTGCTTTTTGCAGCAGAGTTAGCCTAATTCCCAGCAAAATAATGGATGGATCTGGAAATATGCTACTTACCCCCCCAGGCAACAGGGTTATTGGAAAAATAAGTCAAAGCAGTGGCTGAGCGATGCTGGCTGCCTCGCTGAGCTGGCTTCACCCCCGACATTCAAATAGGCTGGTGAGAGATTGGGGGGTGCTTGGTGGTGGAGGGGACAGCAGTGACAGAGGGTTCATTTGAGCATCAATCCTGTCCCTCTCTGCAGGTCTGGTGGCTCTGCCAACGGTGGTGGCCTCCCCACGGGGACCAGGGGTAAGTGCCATGGACACAGGCACTGGGTCATGGCATTCCCAGGGAATGTGATCCCGGTCCCATCCTTCTTTTCCTGGCTCCCGCAGCCAAGAGGCACTAAATGTCGTGCTCAAATCCACCTCCTCCAGGGCAGCAAAACAGATCCTGCCTATAACATGCTGGGCAAGATTCCCTGAGCTCCTTTCATGCCCCAGATGTGTGTGTAAGGGCAGTTCTGGTTTCTGTCAGCCCAGATTTGCTGGGTACTCTTACTCCCCGGTACATGCTGAC
This sequence comes from Psittacus erithacus, assembly GCA_009867235.2. Taxonomy (NCBI): domain Eukaryota; kingdom Metazoa; phylum Chordata; class Aves; order Psittaciformes; family Psittacidae; genus Psittacus; species Psittacus erithacus. The sequence goes on from WYDI02023065.1 coordinate 9,895, forward strand.
AGTGATGCATCACTTCTTGTGGAGCTGTGGGGATTTAAGGAGAGCTGTGAATACAGAGATCCCTCTTTATGCCTTTTTTTTCTTATATCTTGATGCAGGGATCAATGCACGCACATATTTTTTGATGAAATGAAATGCTTCATGAGTCCACATTAAGCGGTTTGAGCTTCCTGCTGCATTTTCTCATCTGTTTGCTAGGGAAAGCGCAGCAGCTGAAGAGAAAGCAGAGGTGCAAACCCTCCGGCAGCCGAGCTGTGCTGCTTCTCGGCACAGAAGAGCTGCTTTACCATAGAGGGGCCAGCGCAGGCTCTCATTCTCTCTGCTCTCCTCCCCAGCTATCGGTGTCCCAGCTATCAGTGTCCCCACCACGGGCTGGGGGCCGGTCCCTGGTGCCACAGGGCCATGGCTCTCGGCGGGATGGTGGCATCACTCACCTGGAAGCTGACCTGAGCTTGCCAGACCCGGAGCACTGCGCTGGTGACCAGTTGCAGGCGCTGCCCTTCACCCCGCTGCAGGTGCCCATTGCTGCAGTGGGGCTGCAGGCAGGCAGGTGATGCTCAGTGTCCCTTCCCTGGGCTCCTGTGCTCCCATTGCCCAGCCCATTGGGGTCCCCTTCATCTGCTTCTGCACAGCTCACCCTTGTTTCTCCATCAGCTCCCACACAGTGCTGTCCCGTGCCTCCCTGGCACGCCTGCACGCTGCCGGCTTCCCGGAGATCCTGGACCGCAACAAGGAGCCAGTGGAAATCTCGGTGCCGGTGGGCCCGGCGAGTTTCAGCCTGCAGCTGGAGGAAGCTGACCCTCTGCAAGGGAATGAGATAATCCTGCAGTTCCTGGCTTTTGGCAGGTGGGGTGGCAGCGCTGCATGGTGCCTCCTGTGGGCAGATCCCAGGGGGAAGTGTCCTTTCCCAACTGCCCCCCCCCCCATATCCACTTCCCTGCTTGAACAGAAGTCCTTGCAAAGGAACTACTTCCTCCAGCAGCTGCCATGGAAGCAGAGCCCTGGAGAGCTCTTGTCCTTGATGATGTTCTTGTCCTTTCTGGACTCTCTTAAATCATACTCTAGTTCCTTTGATTGTGTCCATTAGCCGCAGTGTGGTGTAAAAGCTACTTAAAGCAGGGCTTCTCCATAAATGCAGATGGAGTTGAGAAAGCTGGCACCTATGGGGTGGCTTTGGCTAGATAAAGCTGCACTTGTGGTTTTCCTGTGCATGGCAGTATGCTGTGTGAAGGTAAAGTGTTGTCTTTGCTGGGCTCCTCTGTCGTAGCATATGGCAGGAGACAGCTGGAATTACAAAGCTTTTTGGAAAGCCAAGGCAAACCGTATGCCCGCTGTCTTCAGAGGAGTCCAAATACTTGTTATGCTGCCAATCATCTCTTGCTCTTTTACCTCTGGGTGCATGCCAAACGCACAAGGAGCTCGTGATGGGGAGGCAGCGCCATGCCATGAGCTAACCCAACCCCATTCTCTCCTCAAGGGATGCTCAGGGCAGTGTGGAGTGGACATGGCCAAGGACCATCTTCCTGACATTCCAGTTCTACCGCTTCCCACCGGTCACCACACCACGGCTGCAGCTGGTCAGCATGGAAGGGAGGCCAGGCTCCGGGCTGGCTGTGCCGGCACAGATCCTTGTCCGAGTGAACAAGGATGGGACCCCCAGCACTGGTAAGCTCTGGTTTGAACATTCTCATGTGGTTGCTCCCCTGCATCAGTCAGATTTGGGCTTGCCCCTGGACTGAGGAATGGGCTGGTGCCTGCTTTAATAGCAAACCTCTGCTAAGACACCAGCATTCCAAATGTCCTGTGTTGGAAGTAAAGCACTGGTAGGTGCTGGGGGTGCAATCAGCATGCTGAAGCTGCCGGCTCTGGCGACTGAATGCCTTTGATAAGAAGGGCAACACATGAGCTCTGCTGTGCTCCCAGTGAGTAGCTCTGATCCCCTTGGCTGAAGGCTTTCCTTTGTTTCTTTGTGTCTTGTTCAGTTCTGGTCCCAAGGGACACCACAAGCACTTGTGGCTGATGCAGCTCCTTCTCCATGTGGGGCTGTTAATGGCAATGAGAGGAAGAGTCTGTACAGACCAAGTGTTTGTGGGAGGGTGCCAATCCCAGGGGACCTTGGACCTTGCTAATTGACCAGCAGGTTCATTAAGTGGAGGAGATTGGGTGTGTGACATGCAGGTTCCCCAAAGCAGAAGAGCCTCTGTGTCCCAGCTGATGTGCCCAAGGCAGCTCCATGTCCATGGGGATGCTGTATCTCGCAGGACTGCCGGGCTTGCAGCTGAAGTACATGGTGGATCCCACTTTCCTGCGTGCTGGGGAGCAGCGCTGGTTCCTGCGGTACCTGGCTGAGCACAGCCTCCAGATCGACATCTGGGATGGAGACTCCCTGCTCCTCGTTGGGTCTACTGCGGTTAAACTGGAGGTATTGGTTAAACTGGAGGTCTTTCCTCAAGCCTTCAGGACTGCTAATGATGGAGACCCTCTCCTTAGCATGCAGGGGTGTTAAGGAAGAGCCTGACTTTTCCTTTGGTCCTGTGTTGAGATGCTGTTACATCTCCCTCGCGTCTTTAGTAATTGAGTTGCTGTCAGCTCCTCTGTGTAACTGAGACTGATGTCAGCCTGACAAGCCCCTGATTGCAGGATTTGTCATCTTTTCCTTGAAAGTGATGGCAGAACGTTAATTTTCTGACTTCTCTGGAACCCCTGCAGTATCCTAGGGCTGAAACCCCAGACCTAGGAGATGGAGACATCCCTACCCAGACCTCTTAACCCCACATACCTCCCCAGTAACTCATTAACCCTTGTCCTCAGCCCCTCCTGCGCCAGGGCAGAGCAGCAGTCAGGACACACCATGAGCTGGAGGTGGCCACAACTGAGTATGAGCCAGATGCAACGGTGATGGGCCAGGAGGCTCTACGGCATGGTGCCCTCCGGCCCCTCGGTGTGCATGTGGTGCTGAGGGGCCGCCTCCACCTCTGCCTGGCCAATGTTGGTAAGGGCCTGCTGCTCACACAGCCAAAAGGCTTGAGTGCTGCACTGGTGGCATGTGTCCCTTGCTGGGTACCTCCTGTCCCAGCATGAGCCGCTTCATTGGGTGCCATAGGCTGGGGCATAAGGCTCCTGGTTGTGCCTGTAGTCCCTGCTTGGTTTCAGGTGCCAGCACAGGGCTATGGGGAGGCTGGTGGTGCAGGCACAATGCCATGTGTTTAGGTGCTAGCAAACAGCGTGGGGCTGAGGGAGGAGTGTGCAGTACACATGGCTGTACCTGATGGAAAACCATGCTTGTAAGAACGTTAGTCTTCCCAGAACCTGCTGGCTGCTTCTATTTTATATATTTAATTCCCTGTCCTGTAAATGTGCGGTGACTGAAATCTTATCTTCTGAAGAAAGATTAGCTCCATTAGAAGATATCCGAAATCGTCATTTCCATACTTTGCCTGCAAAGGGATGATAAGCTCCTGGGAAGGAGAATCTGAGATCCAAACCCAGGGAGAGGTTTAACTCGCACCCTGTGACAGAAAGAGAGGAAGCAAAGACACTGCACCAGGGCAGCAGCCACGCTTTGGTGGTTGGTTGTTTTTTCCTGCATCCTCTTCTTTTAATTTCAAAATGCTGTTGTTAAAAACAGTATTGAAAAGCACCTGAAGGATGGGGATGGGATTTGTTGGCTGGGTAAATACCTGTCAGATTTAGAGCTTTGTCCAGCTCTGCTTGGCATGGCCTTTGCAGATGGCACTGTGCTGATGCTGCTCTGTCTCTGGGCTGCATGGTGGTACCTGCTCTGGGGGGAGCACTGTTGGGCTCACAGAGCATCGCTGGCAGCCAGAGTTTGCTTCTGCTTTAAACTGGTTCAGAGCTGCAGTGAGGGTAACAGTGAGAACTGGATGGTTTCTGCTCACCTCATCTCTGCTTGTGGCAGGGCACCCATGTGAGGACACCCCTGGACAGCTGCCATCCCCGCTGCTGTCTCGCTCCCGCGTCGTGCCCATGCCGGATGGTGCTGGCAACATCCCAGCTGGCAGCTGGGTCTCCTTGAATGCTGCCAGAGGTGAGTCCTGGGTGGTTTTGGGTTGGCACAGTCAGTGCCAGTGCTTTGCCCCACTCTCTTGCTCTCCTTCCTGGCCCTGCAGCGTCACAGGGGTCCCTTGTGGTGCCACGGTGCTCTCTGCCCGCAGGCGGGCAGGTGTCGCGGGCACGGAGGCTGGTGGATGTGGATGGGGAGTTGGCTGCTGCACTGCACAGCCGCTGGCCGGAGGCAAGGGAGGTCCCTCCAGCAGCACCCAGCGAGGCCGCGGCTGCCCGCCGGCGCAAGCTGCGGCGCATGGCGCTGGTGCGGCAGCAGGAGGATGCCGGTGGTGGGAGGACACCACAGCTCACGGTGAGGAGAGGGACCCCAGGGGCTGGGGATGCTGCGGTGGCACCAGGTTTATGGTTCCCTCCCTCCCCAGCAGGGTTGGCCGGAGCAGCGCGCCCGGCACATGCGGGACCTGCAGATCATCGATGCCTACCGGGAGCACACCAAGGGTGAGAGCATCTCTCAGATGCTCAGCCAGGCCATCACCGTCACCCGCACCGTGCGCGCCGTGCTGGGGACGGCTGAGTTCTTTGAGTTCACCCTGAAGAACCCCTATGGCATCCAGCACACTGTGACCATCGAGGTTGACCACCCTGAGCTCAGGTGGGGGCCAAAGTGGGGTCTCCTCTGTGTGGATGAGGTGATGCCAGGGTGATGCTGGCTCCTCACCAGCCCCTCTGCCACTCGCTGCCCCAGTGTCATACTGGACCCGCGGGAGTGGCGGCACTTCAAGGAGCTGACCAAGAGTGTTACGCCTGTGGAGGAGGAGATGTTCCATCTCCATGATGACCTCAGGCCTCAGGTCTACCTGCGCCCCAACGAGACTGTTCGCATCCCCTTTAAATACCAGACTTTCTCTGCAGACCCTGCTGTCCTGGCGGCACAGGTAGGTGCTGAGCCCCCTTTTGAGCTGTTCCTGGTAGGAAACGTTTCCCTTGGCTGTGTTTTCCTGTGCAGTGGTTCTGTCTCAGGGGGTGCTGTACGGCCATGGCAGTGCTGCATCCCGAGGTGATCTGCTCTTATATCCCACAGGGACCAGCAGGGCTGGGTGCCGGTGCTGATACAGCCATCCATTCCCTAGGGAAAAGGGGGGCTGGGCGGACAAAGCACATCCAGGTGAGGGAGCTGAGGGAAAGGGGCTGTGCAGGAGGAGGAGCATCACTCCTGCAGAACTCCATCCTTCTCCTTCCGCCCTCTGGGACAGGTTTCCTTCCAGGTGAGTGGGGGGAAGCCCATTGCGCTCCTGCGGGTGAAGGTGGAGCCGCAGCCCCATGTGGTGGACCAGACCTTCCGTTTCTACCACCCCGAGCTCACCTTCCTGAAGAAGACCATTCGGCTGCCCCCCTGGCACACCCTCCCCGGTGAGCCTGTGGCTCTTCGTTGTTAATCCACCACCCATGGTTCATGGGGTTGTGGCATTGAGGTGTGTGAGCATCCAGAGAGCACGTGGGTGCTTCCTTGGGTTCTTTACTTGCTCTTTATCCACCTGCTAGCATTAATTTTATACCCAGTTCCCTGTGCCAGTACACCCATGTACTGGTAGGGTTACGGTGTAAAGGGTCCACGTCTATGGCTGCATGGGGTGCAAGCACAAAGTGCTGAATATGGCTTCATCTCTGGGTCTCTCCACAGGCACACCAGTGGGGATGCAGGCTGGGGAGCCGGAGATGTATGTCCGCTGCAGCGACCCAGACATCATTTGTGAAACCAAAACCATGGTACTGGTTCTGCTTTGGCATTGGTCTGTGCTTCAGGTCCTCCCACTGTGGGTTGGTTTTGTTGGCAGAGAAATGCCTTACACCCGTGTGGTGGCATTGATGTTCAGCCTCTGCTTTGGGACATGGAGCGTGGGCTTCCTGGTCTTGCTTTGCAGCTTGGGGGGGTTAGGAAGGGAAACCGAACGTGGGCACATGCTTTGCAGATGGCAGTGGAGGGTGGTTGCTGATTGCCTGACACGCGTTAGGATGGGAATTGGATTATGGGTTGTTAGAAAACTTGGGGAAATTTTGCCAGAATTTGATTACGGATGCAGACCTGGAATGCGATAGTTTGTGTCCTTTTTTGTAATTAAAAATGCTGGAAGAGCTCAGCCACCTCTATAATAATTTGATAACTTAGTTTAATGAGGTGCAGACAGCATCTGCGTTCAGTTGCTGGTTTCTCTGATGGGAGGGAAGCCCCGGAGCCCTGGTTAGTGGGATGATGGTGAGGTTGGGATGATGCTTTGCTTTCTGCATGCAGGGGCCTGGGGAGCCACAGGACATCTTCTTAAAAGTAGCTGGAGGACCAAGCCCACAGATCAAAAAGTTCTTCGTTGCTATTTACACGTAAGTACCAGGACCCCAAAACAGAAATGTGGAGCTCCAACTGCCCTGCCCTTCCCTGTGGCTGCCCCATCCCCTGGCAGTGTTCAAGGCCAGGTTGGAGCAAGCTGCTCTAGTGGAGGGTGCCCCTGCCCATCTCAGGGATTGGAACTGGATGAGCTTTAAGGTCCTTTCAACCTAAACCACTCTGTGATTCTGTGATCCTATGCTCGCAGAGTCTGAGCAGCAGGAGGCTTCCTGAAATGTTTGCAGCTCAGGCTCTTTTTTCCCCCTAAACACTCTCTGGCCAGTACATCTCTGGCATGCAGACAAGTGCCTTCTGCACTGGCCTTGGGTGATGCTTTAGGAACGGGTGGGACTGAACTGGTTTCCTTAGAGGAAGCTCACTGCTTGCTCTGAGCCCCTCTGTCTCTGCCACAGGGACCCCTGGCTGGCAGCACCCATCCAGATCTGGCAGTTCTACCTGCACTCCCTGCAGCGCCTGGATGTCAGCTGCACAACCGGGCAGCTCACTCGCCTCTCGCTGCTGCTCCGGGGCACACCAGCACCGCGCAGGGTGCAAGCCTTCACCTCCCACCCGCAGGAGCTGGAGGTAACGCTGGAGCTGGGCTGTGCCAGGCTGTGGAATTCCCCATGGGAAGCAGGGGAAGCCAGCCCGCTTGGAATTATGACTAACCTACTGCAGCGAAGTGTTTGTGATAATTATCTTTTGATTAGGGCTGTCATGTGTAGGATCATTGGCACGAAACCCCAGAGGGCAAATTATCTGCATTAATGAGACTGTCAAGACTAACAGTTTCTATAGGATTCCTCCGGCCCTAATTGCAGATGGGAATAATAAAAGGCACAAACCCTCCAGTACTGTCCTGTTAAACAAAAGGAAAAGTCTCCCTGGGGAAGCTTGTGAGGGGAGGGAGTGCCCAGGCTGGGATGGAGCTGCCTTTGTTTGACCAGCTCCCATCCTTCCCAGCACAGAGCCAGTTGTGGTGTAGTCATGTAGGCGGGATTCAGCGTAGTGTGCAGGTTAAGAACAATGGGATCTCGTTTGTGATCCAAGCTGGATGTAGTGCAACAGGCCACTGCATGTTGGTTTCTGCAGATGGATCCGGATGGTGCCTTCCTTCTCCCTGCCAACGGCATCCAGGACCTGTACATCGGTGTGAGGCCTCGGAGGGCAGGCAGCAGGTTCATCTACCTCAACCTGGTGGATGTGGAGTCCCACCAGCTGGTGTCCTCCTGGCTGCTCTGCCTGGCCTGCAGGCAGCCTCTCATCTCCAAGGTACAGCCAGTCCCACAATGGGAAAACGCGGTGATAGTGCTGGACCAGCAGTTGCAGCCTGGCTGATAACCCAGAGCAGTCTCCTGCTTCTCCCTCTCTTTCCATTATGGGTGTTTTGGTGCTTGCCACCCTGAGGGCGTGTTTAGCCCTGGTGTGCTTGAATAATCTCACTCAAATCCCCGGTGCAATGTGTTTTGGGCTGTTCTGAAGGCAGTCCCATCAGCTCATCAGTATCTCTGGTTGTGAATGAAAGCTGCAGCCTGCTGCTGTCCATGAGGCCTTGCCTCAAAGGTGGAAAATTAGATTCCTGGTAATGCATTCCTTTAAAACGTTTTCATGGAACCCTCGGGACTGGGGGAGCTCAGATCACTTTGAACTGATGCCCCAGCATGTGGCCAAGTGCTGCGGGGTTATCTGAGGGAGCTCCACTGCTCTACCCATGGACACCCGTTAATGAGCTGAAGAATGAGCTGCCTGGACCCAGCTGCTCCCTGGCCCTTGGTCATCTGAGCTTGTAATTACTCTTGTGAGTACAGTGGTGCCAGCAGCAGCACGAGGAGGATTCTTTTGCTTGGAGGTGGTTTTTTGGTGCCTGTTGCAGAGACAGATGTGAGGTGTGGAAGGGGAGAGGAGGGGATGTGTGCCCTTAAACACTCTATATGGTGTGTTGGCACAGGAGGTAGTTCCCTGTGGTTGTTTTGGGGTTCCCTCTATGCTGCTTCTGCATTGGCTTGTGCTTGTCCTGCAGGCATTTGAGATCTCACTGCCTGCAGGAGGTGGGAGAGGCTGCAACAAGCGCATCACCTACACCAACCCTTACCCCTCGCCCAGGCTCTACTTCTTGTGCACCAACCGGCCTGATCTGCTACAGTTCAAGGAGGACTCCTTTGAGGTACATCCCCCCTTGCCAGACCCCTGCCCTCACCCAGCCAGGCCCTGCAGTGCACGGTGTGATGCAGGTTGCTGTCCCGCAGGTTGCTGGTGGGGAGGTGTACACCATCGGCTTGCGCTTCGCCCCCAGCCAGAGCACGGGTGAGGAGGAGATCCTGATTCACATCAATGACCACGAGGACAAGAATGAGGAGACCTTCTGTGTGAAGGTCCTCTACCAGTGAGCCTGGTCTGTCCCCTCTGTCTCTGTAGGGGATTTGAGCCTGGTCCCCTCTTGAAGCCAAGAGGTCTCACTGGGCACCGCCATCCCCAGGCATTGCTGTGAGCTCTGGTGCTGCCACGTGGCTCCATCCACACGAAGCAGGGAGAGCGAATGCCTTTGTTACCGCACAGGATGGCTTTATTTTTGTGAAGTGTTACTACGTTTTTAGGCAATTTTGGAATCTTTTTTTAACGTAAAAAGTTTGCAGATTTGATTCTGCGGGGTATTTTTAAAGTATTTTATATTCTGCAGTGAGTTTTGTACACACTGAGGCCGTTTCTGGAGTTTTTGGTATTTTTTTACTCATCCTTCCTCAATTAAACTTGCTGTGCAGCACTGCAGAGCGTGGCAGCATCTTCTTCCGTGGGAGGTGGAAGCCTTTGGAGTCCCCATCCTGCAGATGCGAGTGCTGCGGTGCCACCAGTCCCATGCTGGGGAGTGCTGAGGGTCCCTGGATCACCCTCATTTCCCTGGAGCATCCTGTGGGTCAGTGCAGGGATGTTGGATGTTGGGAATGAGGGGGGGGAGCGGAATAAAGTCCAGGCTGTTCAGGAAACACCAAGAGGTGAGAAAACCAGGAGCCAAAGCCAGAAGAGGGGGGTGTCCCTGCCCCTTGCTGTGCCTCTATCATTGCATCCTGGCTAAGCCCCCTTAGGAACCCATCAGGGCTTCATGGGTCTAAGGCTGGTGCAGCAGGAGCCCCGATGAAGTCGTTGCAGAGTTCCTTGGCCTGTTGGCAAATGACAGCTGATATTTTACGAGTGATTGCTCTGTCTGCAGCACGGAGAGGCCCCGAGTTGGGTTGTGGCAGGAGATTAACTGGATAATCCTCATTCTGTTTTCATACAGTGATGTTTCTTGAGGCTCGTGAAGGAGCTGCTGCTACCTCAGCCCCAGTAAGTGATGTGCTCGTGTGCCCTGGCTGTCCCCACTAGGGGCAGCTCCTTGTTCTCTTCCCATTTCATTCATATCAGGAATAAATTTGGATTCTTGTAATGATACGATTAATTCACCCTGAAAATCTCAGCCCACATCCCATCACTGGAGTGCCCAGGGAAGAAAAGATTGGGAAGTGACTCCTTAATTGAGCTCTTTGGTGAGAGTCAGGGTGGGTTGCTGAATTGGAACTGTCTGCATCATGCAGGTGCTTCAGGTGGCCTTGGAACCCTTTCCATGGCTCTGTTTGGTTCCACTCCTGCTTTGCCTCACCCTGCGTCTGTGTCTTGGTGGGGATTGTAGCTGTTGCTTGGAGGCATCTGCTGTGGAATGTGGGTTCCTCTCACCTTACAGGGATGCTGGGGACCTTGAGGGATGCTGGCAGCTGTGCCGCTGTGCTGTGGGGAGGTGGATGGGTTGGATGCACTGGGATGGCTCCTGTTCCATCCCCAGGATGCTTCCTCTCCATGAGCTTTGCCAACCAGCACTGGCACTTCCCATCCTGAGCAGCACATGGGAAACCCATCAGAATTCCTTCACGTACCCAGGCAGTTGTTGTGCTGAACTTTACTGCAGCAGCTGAACTTTACTGATCCTCAGAAGTGCTGGGGCTGTGTTTGGGGCTGGGAGGCAGGAGCAGATAGGAAGCCTTCCCTGGTGCACAGGCTGTGCTGGCCCAGCGGTGCCAAACAGGGCCCCTGATAACTGGCAACTAGAAATGAGAAAACAGATGGGAATAAAGGGAGGTGGGTGCAGAAGCTCCTGCCCCAGCTGGGCAGTAGATTCGTCAGGTGCAGGGGGTGATGTCTCCAGCCTAAAGCTTTTATACCCTGCTGATTTTTCCTATTAAGAGAATGAAATTGCAACTGCCTGAGCAGCCTCTAATTAAACAAAGGCTCACATATTTGCTGGGAGCCAGCCAGCCTTGTAACATGACATTATGGGGTATCTTTATTAGCTGAAATGAGTACTTGGAGCCTCTGCCAAATTCTAAGGCAATGGATGCATTTGGAAATGGCACTGTCAGGGTAGGGCAAAGGCCTCTACAACCTGCCCATGAGCCTTGGCTATGGCACGTAGGCCCGGGATGGTGCCCAATGTTGGCACCCCAGTGTGATGCAGCGCCTTGTGATGGCAGACACAGCATTCCATGGATGGAGCCACACATCAGCTTTGGGCTGGCGTTGGCCAAGTAATGGGATGATAACAGCTGGGAGAGGCGGATCAGGCTCTCGCTATTGCTGAAGCTGATTAATTTCTGCAGTGCCTAATTGCTCCTACATGACCCACTTTGCAGTTCAGCAAATGGGCATGACAAGCCTATCACAGTGCCTCGGGGCTGGGGAAAATCCTGTGCCAACCACACCAGCCTGTGCTGGCATCTGCCCTATGGAAAAACTCCTGGGTATCCTCAAGGAGCCGGTTGGGGTGACTCAGCTCTCATTAGGGAATGGACCTGCTCCCACTGCAGCAAGTTTCGGTGCTGTAATGCATTGCTCTGCATTCCCAGCTGGAAGCATTTGGATTCTGGAGCCTGAAATGAGGTTTTTATTTTGAAATGCGTTTTGTTCCTAAAGGTCACAATCCAAATGAAATGCTTTCATTCACCTGAGATGAATTCATTGGGTTTTGTCTTCGGCAGACCCATGGTAACTGAGCTCAGGGTGCTGCGAGCGCTTGCAGCCTTTCCTGCAGCACAACTTGAAATGCTTGCTCCTGATTAAAGTGTTTTGGAAAGCCCATAGCAGTTTACTCCAGGGAGCTATGGGGCTTCATGCTGAAGACATCCAGCATGAGTGATGATACATCAGCTTTAAGACCAGCAAATGGCTCCGGAGGTGACAGTGCATCACAGATCCAGGCTCCCATGGCCAGGCACAGTTCTCTCCGTCCCCTGTACTTCTCTGAGGTGGTGTCAGATATTGTCCTGCAGAGAAAAAACCCCTTTTGGTTGTTAATGTGCAGCCCAAATACCGCAGCAATCCCAGCGCTGGAGTCTGGGAGCTTTATTCCCTGTTTTTCCCATGCATCTTCCTGAAAGCGCAGCACCAACGTGATAAAGAACGATTTAACGGTTACAAAACCCGGAGATAAAGCTGCTCTTAATGGATTGCTTTAAGATCAAGGCTGTCAAATACGAGGCTCAAAATCTTTCGTACAACAAGAGCAAGTGTATTAAGTGCACTCAATCAAAACCAGGCTGAAGGTTCCATAAGTGAAACAATGGCTGTCGGAAGCGCTGTTTATTGGCATCTCGGGCAGACGGAGGCTGCAGCAGAGATGAAAAGCATCCTCGCCGTGGCTGCCGTGCTCCTGCTCAGCCACAATGGATGGGATGTGAAGGGCGTTATCAAAACATGTCCTTGATGCCTGGTGGGGTCCTGTTGGAAGAGGGTGATGGGACCCACTCTGCAGCCTGGGCAGAGGATGCTGCAGGATGCTCGGCTGGGGCTACACTCACCAACACGTTTCAGAATCCACCATGAGGAAGGTTGGACACTTCGATGGAGCTCATCTCCCTCCTGGATTTAGTGTCCAATGGGTTTTACATTGCTCAAAGGGGCTTTGAAGTCTTTGTTGGGCCTTTCTACAGCTGTGGGGTGAAGGAGTGGGGCCTCTGCCCTGATAGAGCAGTGCTTCAGTGCAGAGTAGGGTTTAACAATAATTCACAGCTACGTAATGAGAAACCTGCAGCATTTGTAAACTGCTTTTAAATCATTTCCCTTCTTCCTGGCCTTTCAGGAAGGATTGAGGCTTTGTGTTCGTTTACCAACTGATTTATGGTACAGAGGAGGGAAGCACCGTCCACCCTAGTGAAGGTCAGCAGCGGGGAGGGCTTCCCATTAGTTCAAATACCACTGATGCTCTTCAGTGAACCATATGGGCTCTGTGGGCAATGGAAGGTGCCTCTGGCGCGGGTCCCGCTCCCGCAGCAGATCCCGTTGGAGTGGGAGCTGGACCAGATCACTCAGCTCATCATTGGGAGTCCAGCGTGGAGGTCTCTAAAGCAGGTCCATGGCCCCTTGGAGCAAGCTGCTCTAGTGGAAGGTGTCCCTGCCCATGGCAGGGGGTTGGAACCGGATGAGCTTTAAGGTCCCTTCCAACACAAACCATTCGATGATTCCATGGTTCTTTTGATGGTCCTTTCCCAGGGACATTGGCTTTGCCTCCTGCACTACGATCCATTTATTTGCTTCTGGAAGGGCGTTTGGTAGCTGGTGCATGGGGAAGGTGAACGATGCCGGAGCTTATTAAATGTCACACAGATCTTATCTCGAGGGAAACACACTTCAATGACTGAAGTAAATGAAAAGTCCTGCAGTAAAAGCCTCAGAGGCTACGGCCTTCTGTTTATCTCCAAAACACGATTGGAGCGGGAGATGGGAATGGGAAATGCCAGCAGGCGAGGATAGGTCTGGAGCATCCTTACACCCCTGTGCTTCCTGGTTTTGCCCTACAGGAAGGTGAGTCCTTTCTCACTCAAGAAAGACCAGAGCTGAAAGTTTGCTGAGCACCAGCCCTGTGCACATCACTGGGGCTGCTGCTGGTGCCTCCCATGGTGCCAGCTCAGAGCAAACCCCACTGCGGGGCTGCGGGAGGCAGGAATAACCCCATCCACCGTTATCCTCCGGATGAGCTGGGATTTGGCTTTATGGCTGGAAGTCTCCTACAGTGTCCACTGGGTCACCTCGTGCCTTGGGACACGGTGTCACCAACCCTGCCCCACACCCGCTCTGCTGGAGAAGGGCTGTAAATGTATTTGTGAGAACTGCTCATAAAAGCTGCTCTCTGCCGTCAGCGCGGGTTTAGGCTCCCCTTGGGATGCTGCCGACATTTACAGCTGCTCCTGCGGGATAAAGCCAGGATTACCTGCTGCCAGCCCTCACCCGGCTGCAGGCGGGGGCTCTCTGCCCTGGTACCCCTTCCTCTACTGCTGTAGTGGCACCTACATCACCAATGCTGCCCAAGGTCCCTGACATCTGAAGCAGGGAACCTCTGCTAAGCCGTGAGGGGCTCCCACCAGAGCCTGTTGGATGGTGGGTGCTTGAGCATCACCAGTGGTCCTGGGCTCGCTCCCCATCCCATCGCATCCCATCCAATCCCATTAACTCAAACCGGTAACAATCAATCTGGCTTCTCACCCCCCAGCTGAGCCCCACAAGTTGTTGATGGTGCAGGAGCGCGGTGGAGCCGGTGCTTTGTCCCTGCAATAGCTGCTCCCAAACCAGAGGCTGCTGTATTTCTCCAATCCAGGTTTGGCAAACCTGGGTGTTTCAGTGCTGGTGAGGTCCCTGCAGCGTTGGGACAGTGACGGGGTTTCCCTTGGACTAGGGTGCGTGCTGATAGGATGCTCGGAGCTCTGCTGCACGACCCGTCTGCCCCTCACTTTGGATTAGTGAACAAATTTGGGGGAAAAAATCCAATCAAAGTCTTTCTATGGATAATTTGCTCACAGGAAAAAAGAGGCCAAATGAACTAAATAAATCCTGTGCTGCCAGGGGCTGGCCCAGCCCGGCCCCCTGCCTTTCAGAAGCAGGTTTTCAAGCCTAATGGTATCAGATACCCTTTTGGCACCCATTTTCGAAGAAGCATTCCACCCCTGCTGCTTCTTAATGCAGCTCATCTCCTGCCGATCGCTCCCAGGGCCACAGCCAAATCAGCGCTTCCAATTAAAGCCTTTCCTGTGCTCAGGGCGGGTTTCCATGGAGATCCGAGCTGATGCTCCTTCTTCCTGCGAGCCGATGGAGAGGCACCCTCGTGGGGAATGGCCATGGGGTCCCACAGGAGCCATTGGCTCCATCCAGCACAAGGACCAGCCCTTGTGCTGAATGAGGCTGGTTCCTCGTAGCATCTTCATCTGTTGTGGTCTGATAACAGTTTTACTGAGCATCACTCGGAGCTGTTTGGCCAAGGCCAGGCTGTCACAGGGGCTCAGCATGGGAAATGCCCTCACTCACACGTGTCTGAATGAGCAAATAGCTGCAAGATGTGAGAAATGATAGTAATTACAGGAACAAAATTGTTATTAATGTATTAATCTGCTCGGGAGCCTGGCTTTATGTAATTACACTCCAGGATCAAGATAAGGTTAATGCATTTACCTTCCCGGGTATTTATAGACACTTGCAATACACAGACGTGTTTCTTTCTCTGCCGTAAGCAATGAGTGTGGGTACCCCTGGTGATGCAGGAGAGGAGATGGCGGGGGGGGTGTTCTGCTTAATGAGTCCTGCTCAGTGGAAGCCTTAAAGATGCCAGGCTGGAGCATGGCTTCTCATTCACGTGCTGGTGGGTGCTGCTGATGTGGCTTTAGATGTCGCTTCATCACAAGTGAGAGAAGAAAGCATCAGGGCAGGATGCGCTGGACCCCGGAGCCCCCATCCTCAGGGATGCTCTGGCTTCTCCTGCGGCACCTCTGGAGCATCCTCCACAACTCCATCCCACCTTTATTGGTGTCACACTGGGAAATGCCAGCTGGGTTTGCTGCGCATCCCGCAGCGGAGCTGCTTCCTCGCAGTTAGTGTCAGCAGGGATCTGTCTCCCGGTGGCACACGGGAGGACAGCAGCAAGCTGCAGAAGGTCAGCACAGCCCCCACAATATGTGTCCGTGTGCGCACACGTGTAGGTCTGGCTGCTTCCTTGTTTGACACGTGTGCTGCTAGGTGAAAGGCTGGAGAGACCTGGACACGGGTCACCTTTAAGAGGAAGGGAAAGGTTTAATGAGGTTACACAAGGCCTTAAGCGCTCCTCAGCTTGGCCTTTTGCTAATTTATAGGCAAATAAATGTGTGAGTGGTTGTGGGGAGCCCAAAGGCTCCCCCCCCATGGCAGAGCTTCACAGCAGAGCAGCAGGAAGAGAAATCAGAAGGGCCGAGCACAATCTATGGTAAGTTCCCCCAAAATCAATGCAGAGATTTATTCCCTCTGTAAAGGGGAAGGGAAGATGCTCCTGGGCTGTACGTCAGGCCCGTTTAACCGCGTCGTGTAAGGCCAGTTTTACACCCAACATAAGTTTGAGTTATGTGTGTTATTTTTGCTAACTGTTTGCACATGGCTGGATTTCGTGGTGACAGGAGTGAGTTACTGCGCGACGTTATGCAAATGAAGTACTTAATTAACTAGGAGGCGCACGAAATAAATCCCTGCTTTTCCTCTGGGTCTGGGTCGCTTCTGACTGAGAAACCCTCTTCCCGCGGGAATGATGTCACTTTCCCACCCTTGCTTGGGATGAGGGCGGGAAAAGGCATCCCCATTCCTATCCCCAGAGCCCCCTGGGGTTGACCCAGCCTAGCCCCATCATTGCGATGCTCTGCGGAGCCTCTTGCTGCTCTCCTTCCTCCAGACCCCGTTAATCACCATTGGAAGGCTCCTCACATGTTATCAGCCCCAGATGTTTCCCACTGTATGCTACAAATGTTAATTATCTCCTAATTACTTCTTAGCAGAGGCTGGGCTGGCGCGGATCAGGGCGAGAGCCAGCCAAGGGCATTCACAGCCCTGGGCAGTGGTATCTGAACCAACAGTGGCTTCTGGCAAGAAATTCCTTGGAGTTCCTTATTATCAGGGGGATTCCCAATATTTACTAATGAGTTTTCCCAGCAAGGCCCCCCCAGCTCCTGTGAGCTCCTATTTCCTCCTGGAGACTGATAATCTGGGGGCTTCTGTGGAGCCTTTGTTAGACAGAATATGCAGGAAAGAGGTTTGATAAACTCCTGCCTCTATTTCTGCTGGCCACCAATTCCCAATGCAATTCCCAGGTCTTGCTCTGCTGTTGAAGGTGAGATGCCCAGTGCAGCTCCCCCCTTTGCTCATCCATTGAGCAAAATGGGGTGGTCATTAATTGCATTGGGATTCGTTTCACTTCTTGTGCTCACTTTTGAGTCCTCATTAGGAGAAGATGCAAATTCCCGTTGCTCATGGGAATAGTGTTGATAACCGTAGTGGTGGCACTGACCGCGATGCCAGCCAGGCCAGGAGGCAGAGCGGCAGTTTCCTCTTATGGAGACACGAAAAGGGTGTTTTTTTCTGGAGGTGAAAACTATTGCCTGCTCCTCATCCCAGCAGTGGGAGGATGCAGGATGCTCGGGGAAGACATGGGAGATTCGCTGGGGCCAGGGATGCTCTGGTATAGCTGTTAACCCGGACACAGCGCTGCACAGATGGGGTGAAGGAGCCGAGCTGCTGCCAAGCACCATTTGAAGCTCCCCGAGCGTTTTGTACGTTAAGAAAAGGAAATACGAAATCCTGCTGGCAGTTAATGGAGTCTCTGGTAAAAATAACCCGCTCCCCATGTGCAGAATGTGATGTTCCGCCTCTTTTTGTCCTCATTGACAGCGCTCCCTGGTGTGTTACCCTATGGAGGGCAATGGGGGGATGTCCTGGACCCCAGCATCGGGCTGGAACCGTCGCTGACTGGCACCGTGTTAAGAACCTTGGTCTGGAAGCCTGAGCTGGCAAAATTCCTTTGGCTGTAAAGCGAACCCTCCTCTGTTAGGTGTTGGCATCCCTCAGCGCCTGAACCCGTGTGGGCTGTGGAGGCAGAGCGGAGCCGGTGGCTCTTTTAATTGACTTTGCTGCAGGATTCCCAGGGGAGCACCTGGAAAAGCTCAAAGCCGGGGGGAAACTGATTTGTTTGGGGAAGTCACAGCCCAAATTGAAGCCATCTGTGATGCTGCCAGGTCTGTGCCATCCAGCACAGCCCCGAGCTGTCCCTCGTGTCACCGCCCTGTGCCTGCTGTGGCCTTAAACGGGGACCAGCATCACCCAGCTGCAAAGCCTTAGCCGCTGGCCAGCTTTGTCAGCACGGTGCAAATGTTACTGTAGAAAACCCAATCCAAACACATCCAAGCAAGCAAAAAAGAACAACTTTGGTGGCAGATTTATTTTTAGCTCTCTCCAGTGCAAAAACACAAATTAAAGGCAGTGTAACACCCACCCTGCCCCCCGCCAACTGCACTGAGTTGGAAGCCAAATGTCACCACAGCTTTGATCCCCTCCGGAGGAAGCTCTGTGCTATCAGTTTAGAAGCATTAGATTTGCATATTCATGACCCCTAATTTGCTCTTCGGGGGCTGAAATCTAATAACTAATGAAGAAAGTCTTCCTGTTCGTGCAGAGGAAACCCTGATCGTGTCACAAGATGCGTTAAGGAAAATGATCAGACATAACTGAGGGTCCATTCCAAGGTGAAGGCTTTGATTAAACCTTAATAAAGACAAAAATCCTTCCTGCGGATTCAAGTGGCCATGGATGATGCTGAGTCCCAGTGTTTGGATGTGTCATAATGCGGGGGGGTGAGGAGGGGTATGGGGGGTGATGCAGGGAGGATGCTGAGGGATGCAGGGAGGATGCTGGGGGTCTTAGAGACTACTTGGCTGTGCAGCAATGAGAGGCATTGACCGTGTGATGGGGACAGGCTGGTTTCAGGGGGCGGGGATGGACAGAGAGCACCCAGGGACCCTTCGTTACCTGCACGAGCTGCAGCAGGAGCTGAAAGGCCATTGACGGGGGTTGGACAACCAGTCGGCCCCAACAGCTCTGCAGCCAAGTGATGAATCCCTGCTGTTCACCCTTAATTAAATTTCTTCTAGCAACACAATAGCTCAGTTTTACGCCTGCTATTTATCAAGAATTAAAGTTATTGGCATTGTTGTTGGCAGGGGTATTGACTATGAGATGGCAACAAGGCTGCAGGAGGTGGCGATTGCTCAGCATCCTGCTGCACATCCAGTCCTCATTCCTGAAAATGGAAGGGCACGGAAGCCCCAGGAGCGCCTGTATGTGTTGGAACTAATGGGACGTGCACGTATTCAGTTCGACCGCTGGATTTAAAGCCAATGATCTGTGGCTGGGAAAGTTCAGCCACTGCTCAGGGTCTGCCTGCAGCAGCAGCATCATCCTCCCGCAGCAATACCCAGGGGATGTGACTGGGCTTGAACCATGCAGTCCCCTTTATTCCATGCAGTGTCTGGAATGCTCTTCCCATCTGATCTGCCAAGGGATGCAATTACAAATATTGTTGTCAGCAGCAAATAAAGATGAAGTTGTCAAACAGATTGAGATGCCCCTATACATCCCTTACACCCACTGGTGTAACAGCAGCCCAGAGCCTCTGACCCGAGAGTCCTCCCAATAATTCCCATGCCAAGTGCCCTGTGTAGCCACCACCCTCTCAATTTTGCTATCCCAGGTAAATATTTTATAGCTTTTAACTAGGAAAGTGCTTCCCAGCATTTCAATGTGTCAGATGGCTCCTTAGCCTCCAGTGTGTTAACTCTCGACCATTTATCATTACTAATTCCTCTGGTAATTATGGCAATAATGATAATCACAGAAAGCTTGTTGTGCTGTGGTGTGTGTATGGGCTGTGCTGTTACAGGCAAATTCCCTTTGGGATGTGCGGTGATTAATGAGACCCATCCATAGTGCTGGGAATGCTCTGGGGGATGGTGGGTTTATGCTTGGGAATGGGGCCGGGCTGTGGTTCTCTGTGCAACGCTCCTTCCATGCTCCACAAGCACTTACCCCATTTAAATTGCAAATATTAGTTATGCTGCCAGGCTTGGGGGGTGACTGGGGCTTATTCATCCCAGCATGAGCCCAGTTAACATGCAGAACTGGCTTGCAAGCAGACAAGTCAGGTTTTATTGGAAGGAAAAAAGGATGATCACGTCTGTATTAATGAAATTGATTTAGATCGATTATGTCTCTTTTGAGGGGTTTATCAGGGAAACAACTCTACTTCCTTAATGAACAGGGACAGGGGAGCTGCTCGTTCCATTTCCTCTTGCGAGGCACAGTGCTGCCATTGGTGCCCTGGTCCAAGCCCTGCCTCATGGGTCCCTGCCCATTTAAACATGAGATAATGCTTAAATGCTGCCAAACTTTGCCAGAAAAATTCCTGCCCTGGCCAAATCCCAGATTTCTTTGGAATTTGGCATTTTCAGCCCAAATTGTGGGACTCAGTTTGAATGGCAACATGAGAGGCCAGCTCCCAGCGCTACGTCTTCTATCTCTAACATTGACTCCCCTTAAGCAAATCACAAGGAGGAAAAAAATCTTCCACTGCTTTTTCTCTCAGTTAATACATTTTAAACAATTTATATGATTAAAAAAGTTGAAGTTTAATCAGGTCGCCCATTGTGCTGCAGTTCAAAAGGAGCATTTATCAGTCCCGAGCCTGGGCCGCGGTCTGTGGGCGCTGCTGAGGGATTTTTAATGCACTCAATGGGAAGCGATGAGCAGAGTTGATTAAATGGGAGCTGGCAAATCATTCCCATCCATCAGCAGTTCAGGTGCCCTCCCAGGGCCTGCATCCGAGGGGCCGGGTATCACAGCCCTCACCCATCCCTCGCTTCACACAAAGGATGCTGCCTGCACAAGAAGCCAAATCCACTTTATTCGCGTTATCGAGGAAGTGAAATCCTTTCCCACAAGCGGTCCTTCATTGTTAACAGCAAAAAAGCAATTGCTGACATCCAGACTATGCTGGAGAGCAAGGCTGCATCCATTCTAACCACTGAAAACCTGCCCGCGGGGTGAAGTCCTCTTTCATCTCTCTGCCTTGCTCTTCCTTTTGCTTGCCCTGGGAACACCGGCATCTGCAGCAGTGAAGGGTTAAGGGTCTGTTTTTTCCACTGCCACTCTTCTTTCTAGAGGGAAGACAAATGATTCATTATATTCCCCATCATTTTCTCTGATGCCTCGCTGCCTCCCATCGAGATGTTGGGTCTGCGCCACGGAAAGTCATTAACGTGAGCTCCAAGAAGAACCGTGGAGAGCAGCATTTCCTATTTGTATGATGGGGTGATTTGTGCCAGGGGCAAAGCAGTGTGATCAATTCTAGTTTTCTTTCAGACCTTTACAAACATGCCTACACACAGAGACCCGGCAGGAGAATACAAACAATGACGTCCAGCTTCTCCTGTGAAAAGAAGTTGAACTCGGTAGCTGGGAAAGCATTTGCAAACTGGCAGCGTGGATGTGATGCTGCAGACACTGCAACCTGGTGCTTGTGCTGAGGGCTCCTTATGGTGAATATCAGCTTCCATCCTCCCCCTGAGGTAAATATTGGACTCATCTTCTTTTAAGCCGTATTCGCCTCTTGGATGCAGGAATGGGAATATTCACTTTATTCAGCTACAAGCAGGGCAGTGCAGAATGCGAAGAGCAAGAAGCCGTGCTTCCCATTGGAACGGCTGTGCTCCCGCAGCACAGAGGACAGGCTATCCGTTAGATGAAACGTGGGCTGGGAGCCGCCTGTGTCATGCATGTGCATGTGGTCAAGGCAGGAGGGTGGTGTTTGTAGTGCAGCAAACCCTGGCTGTGCCGGCAAAATGCTCCAGCTTTTACTATCCAGATCCGGAGCTGATCTCAGAGCCTGAGACACACAAGATCTTCAGATCTCCAGCACTGGGAGCCTCCAGCACTGAAGGGACCAATGAGGACCTGCTTTGCTAAGATCTGGGTGCGTACGACCCACCAAAGCCGATGTCCACAAACACCTAAGACCTCAATGCCAATGCTGGAAGCCCACATGATCCCCAGCTCATGTTGGGAGAGGAACAGCAATACAAGTGATTAGCCACGGGACCTGTTAGCAAAGAGCAATGCGTGGTTTAGCTTCCCTCTGGGGGGCTGTGTTATCTCTGCTATGATTTGTAACTGTCCTCTCCTGGGCTGCTTCGGAGGCAAAGGGAAGAGCATACTTCAAATGAGATGAAAACTGCAGGGTCTGAGTAGCCAGGAGGTGGCTGTGAGTGCTGGGATGGTGGTGAAGGGAGAAATTAATCTTGGGAATTAGGGTTGCCACTGCCTTGGGTACCAGGCATCAGCTGGGACGGCAGCGCAAGGAGCATCATCCAAAGGGACCGCACAGGAGGAGGAGCCAGGTCCCCGCCAGCACCGTCACTGGTTCACTTCGATAGGCAGAAGCCATTCCCGC
Organism: Psittacus erithacus; assembly: GCA_009867235.2. NCBI lineage: Eukaryota > Metazoa > Chordata > Aves > Psittaciformes > Psittacidae > Psittacus > Psittacus erithacus. The sequence goes on from WYDI02023065.1 coordinate 31,605, forward strand.
TCACAGGCATTTAAAGCAACGTGGGAATCAGCGATCTGTGATCGTGGCCGAAATCACTTTCGAATACATAAAACATAAATGCAGCAAAAAGTGGAGAAATGAGCCATAACTCTCCCTAATGGAAGCCCCGGCCTCCCCGCCTCTGATGCTACAGGGAGAAAAAATGGCCCCGCTATTTTTGACCATTAATTGCGCACCGGCCCGAGCTGCGGTGCTGCTGGTTTCCAAAGCACTTCTTGCGACATAATGAGGCTATTTATTAGCAGCAATAAGGCTGCACAGAACGAAATGTTGAGACAGTTTCTATAGTAACTCCCTGCAAAAACATTTGACACTCACCCTGGCTAAAGCGGTTCTGCCTCTGGATTGCCAGGATGAGCCGAGCAGCTCTGGCTGGAGAGCCGCACGAGGTGCCTGCACTCATGATCTCCATCCATTACAGCGCCCAATTGAAGCCATGGCCAGCACCACACAGGTGGCTGCGGGAGGGGACTGGTTGCAGAGGCAGCATCGTCATTTTGGGGCTCACTTGCCAGCATTTCCCTGAGAAATGCCATTGGGGAGGTGGGAAAGGAGGCTCGGCATGAGCACCGGCCACCCTGGGTCAGAGAAAACTGATTCAGGGCTCACACCGCTCCCTGCTCCGCAGCCGAATTTCCAGGAGTAATTGGATTTGGCCATTCCGTTAATTCCACAAATGAGGGAAAACACAATTATTTACATTATTTAGAGGGGGAACTCGGAGCAAATTCCATTTTTCTCCTGCGCAGCTCTGAAAAGGTTTGTATTGGGTTAGAAAACAATAAAAACCCCCAACACCTCAGCACTCCCATGAAAAAACAACCAAGCCGCCCTTTTGAGGCGCTGCAATGCAACGTGTCCCCCTTTCCCACGCCAGCACAATGGGGTATTATTGCTGCACTGGGCACAGAGCATCCTGCTGCCGGTGGTGGGACCCTGGGCTCAGGAGCACACCATCAGGGACCGGCTATGTTGCCTACCTTTGTGGGTGCAAGTAAGGTGGGCATTGCTGAAAGCGGGGGTTTGAAGAGCTGCATCCCTCACCCTCCAGCTCCACTTGGGCAGCAAATAAATTCCAGAGAAGCACGGATGCCTGGAGATTAAGAAGAGGCTGAATTTACTGGGGAAGCAGTAATTCAGTTAGCCCTACACAGCAGCTGAACAAAAGGGCTTGGGGAAGGAGGATAAATCAGTCCTGACCCATCGGTGTTTGCAGCGGGAGCGGAGCATCCTGCAGCCCGTGCTCTGGCTCTGGCTCACCGGCTTCTCCCGTCCCCAGCGAAACCATTATTAAAGCTGGCAAGCCATCACGAGAAATAAAGATTTATTGTGGCGTAATTTCCCAGGAGGGACAGAGATTAATGCCGAGGAGAGGGCAACCAGCATTCGTTTTCTGTTTGGGCAGCAGAGGAGCTTTTCGTCCCCCTCGCCCCAGTCCCTGCGCTCCCGCCAGGAGCCCATAGCAGCCCAGCTGGGGGATACGGACTTGGGCCTCCATCCTGACCCTGCTGGGGGGAGCATCCCAAAGCATCCCACTCTGGAAGCTCAGTGCTTCCATCTGCAGCACTAAATCCAACAGCACAACCTGTCAGCGGTGCAAGGCAGGGAGCAGAAGAGTCCCCAGTACAGCTCTATGCGGTGACCCAGTGCCCTGGCTAATAAGGCAGCAGCTCCATCGAGATGAGCTCCTGTTCCTTCACTTAGCTCTTAAAAGACACATGGTCCCACAACAGCCTCCTGTGGAGCGTTGCTTTGTTCTCTCCTGCTTTGTAGCTGGGTAGGAAGTGACACATGGGGTCACCCAGGCATCACTCTGGGCACCGCCATAGATTGTGTGAGAAATTGCCACAAACAGAAAGTTTGAGAGGGGCTTTGGGGTTGTTTTCAGCAGCGTTTGCCCAGGGAAGGTTCCTTGATGTTACTTGGAGATCTTGAGATGGGCCACGAAGCTACATAGAGTGGGGATTATATACAACGCTTCCATAAACCAACTGATGTTCAACACTATGGATATAGTGAATTATTAAACACAAGTGTAAATAGGATTTAAAAAGAGCTCTCAGGAGAGGCACCTACAGTCGAGTCAATCTTTGCAGAGCAGCAGCAGAAGAAACATGGAACAGGAGGCTGAGAGTTTGCGCATCCACGTCTCCGGGTCCATCCTCAGGAACGCTGGCACCGGCGGCTGCTTTTGTCCTTCACAACTTCCCACAAAGTCGCCTTTTTAATGAAAATTAAGTGCTTTGGTTGCACTAAACAGAGCTGTGCAAACACATCTAATTGCAGCGCTGGGAGATGGCAACCTCAATTGAAAGGAAGCAATTCCCAGGAGGATTTGGTGCGGACTCTTCAAACGCAACAGACACGGTGGACTTAGAAGGACTAAAAATATTCCTCCTGCATCAGCGCGAGTCGTTTCATTTCCTCTTCATTTTCTCTAATTTTCTTTGTCTTCAGCTTAGCTGATTTGATACAACCTAATTACCAGCACATCTGCCTGCTCCCGTGGCATCCCTGCTGACCCGGGAGGGAGGGATGCTCCATGCTGCCGGACAACCCCTCTCCAGGGATGTGGGGACATAGTGAGCCCTGGCTGGTGTTGTATCCTAGGCTGGGATGCCCAGTCATTATTCCCAGTCACTGTCATGGTCAGGATCCCATGATAGGACTGGTGCTGGCTTTTTCCAGTTAGCCATCACTTAAGGGAAGCCTGTGTAAATCCAGTGCTCAGAAGTCATTTATTCTGCTTCCAATACACGACAGTGTTTTTCAGCCTGATCTTAAAGAAAATCCATCCTCACATTGAAGCTAAAAGCAAATCCCTGGCAAGATTAGGTTAGCCTAGAAAAACTCAGCCCATAAGCAATTACCCATCGTTTCTGAGGTGTTTTATCTCCTGGCACAAGGAAATCAAAATCCCCAACCAACGATTCATGGGAAGAAGCAGCTTCAATACAAGAACAAAATGCGTGTTGTGTCCTTTCTTTAATCAAGTTAATGGTCATCATTTCCAATGCTAATGTCTCCTCAGTGGTCCATCAGCTCGGATAGCTGCAGCCGCCTTCAAGCTGGTGCAGTTTACCTGAGAGACCCAATTACTGCTCTCCTCCGAGCGGCTGACTCTGAATATTGCAAATAACCCCTCTGCACCCATTGCTTCCATGGCAAAGCTCTTCCCTGGCGTCACGTACGGGATGGGAATCAATTCAAGGCTTTGGGTGGAAAAACTAAGAGCAGGATGGCTGCTGTCCTGCTTCTGAGATGTGCATGAGGCTGCGGGGCACTGGGGTACCCCAGCCCAGGCTCTGAGCTTACTCCTGAGGGGCCCTTAGCATGTGGGAATGTCTCTAGTGATAGTCCAGGGCCATGAGCCATGCATGCTGACATTTCCATTGCCATCTAGTGGCAATCACTCACTGCTACCTTGTATCCTCTATTTTCTAATGCAATCGATACTAACTAAAGATATATGACCCAAATACCCAGTATTTCACCCCCCTCCAGTCTTTGCATGAAGCTGCTTGACAGACCTGGGGAGCCTGCACCAAACAATGCTAATCCAAGGAGGTGCTCAGTAGCAAAAAGGATGTTCCAGTTCTCTGGATGTGCTTCCAAGAGCTCAATTCCTTCTTTGCCCAAGCGGAGAGGCCTCCAGCCCTGCCGTGCAGTCCCCAGCAGCACAGCATCCTTGGCTTTCCCCTTGAAACATCCTCACTCCCGCAGCCACTGGCTGGAGCATCCTTCCAGATAGCCCCTAGGGAGCATCTGCATCTCCACTGCAGGACGAGGGACAAAGGAGAAGACGTGTTCCCACTGATGCCCAAGCCCAGCAGGAGCAGATGGATGCAGCATCCTCGTGAGAGGCTTGACGGCTGCTCACAATCTTCAAGGGCTGTGAGATAAGGGCCCTGTCAGGGAAAAGTCAGACCAGGGAGATAAAAAAGCTTATTCCCTTCAATTATTGGGCAGATAATGCAGTGCAGGCAAGCCTGGCCCTCCTAATCCATCGCAGCCTGACGCAGAGGGTCGGCCTCTTCCAAACGAGCCATCCCTACGTGGATGCTGCGGCACTTGGGTACCAGGTCCAGTGACTCCCACTGCAGGCAGCAGGGCTGGTCCCATTGCATCTCCTGCTGGAGACTTGATGAGCCTGGGATCTCTTGGACCCATATTTCTTGTGAAATACAGCCCTGGCATTTCTCACAACCTTTGTGCAAAGGTTAGGAGGGAGCGTGATGAGATTTGCTTGATGACTGGGAGTTGGGATGCTCTGTTGACAAGGATGATGGAGCTCTCTCCTGGGAAGCAGTGGCTTCAAGGGCTGACGAGGACAGGGAGCGGAGGAGTGTGGGCTGCAAGGTCATCCTCTGCAGTAGGAATGCTCTGCCTTATATCGATGGAGAGAAGAGAGCTGCGAGGTTGCAGGGTGCTGCTGATACTGGTCTGATCCCTAAGCCCCCAGCATAGCCATGGGCAGGGGCTTGCAGCACAGGGGCCATCCTGCAGCATCCTCGACACCTTCCTCAGTGGGGCAGGACACTGCAGCCGCCTGTCCTTCCCTCTAAGGAGTGGGTAAGGATGGGCAAGCGCCAAGGCAGGAGCAGCACGTAGGAACTGTCTTCTGTCTATAGTTTCACCTGGGTGCCTCTAATTTACTCGCACAATTAATTGGAATCGTAAATCTGCAGCTGCGGTTAACTGCATGCACAGGAATGAAGATGGTTATTAAAGCCTTCCCTGCATCATCTCCTGTGCTGGTGGCCAAGAGCTGTCCTGGTGTGCACAGGCAGGCACTGGGATGTCTGGCACCATCTCAGCCCTCAGTTGTTAAACTCATTCCTGATGGCACCTTCCCTGTGGTACATGGGACCAACGGCGTGTGGATCCCAGAGTGCTGGCAAAGGGCCAGATCCCACTGGAGCAGCCAGGATACCTGTGCCCCCACAGAGATGTGTTAATTAACAGAGATGTTAATTAGATGCAGGCTGGCACCGCTCATAATGAACATCACTGGCTCCTCCCAGGACCCGCTGGACAGGATGCTGATGCAGTTTGCAGAAGCTTGTGTGGCATCACTGGTCCAGGTTGGATCAAATCCCAGGGAAAAGGGCTCAGGCAGCTTCACCTCAGTGTGCTGCAGGTGTCTGTGAAAACACAACACAAACCATCCCCAAACCATCCCAAATCACCCCCAAACTGATCTGCAGACACCAACAAGGCGCCCTTCGGCCTCCCGTATCTGCGCACACTTGGCTGGGGCCAGGACACAGCTTCATGCTTTGGGGAAACTTCCTCAGATTTTTAATTATCACTGGCAATTAAGACTTTAAATCTGCCAGGCTCCAGCTGGCGCGGCTGGCACGGCTCCAGCCATCCTCTTTGGGATGCGCTGGGATGCTGGGCCCAGACGAGGAGCAATAGCAGAGCTCCAGGAGAGGGGCTGGTCACTGCAGCCATCACCAGGGGACAGGGGCACGAGCAATGCCATGCTGCAGAAAGTCATTCCACAGCCCCATGGGCCATGTTGGCAGTGCCCAGAGCTGGGGAGGTGGGAATGGGGATGCTGGGACGCTCCTGAGAGCAGATGGATGGATGGTGGGAAAGCATGTGCAAAGAGTAGCCATAAAATGCCAATTACACTGTGAAAAGTCAAATGTTTTATGGAAAGCAGAAGGATGAGGAGGAAAACATAGAGCAGCATTAAAAATAGATCAAGGTAACGAGGTGAGAGAGGAGGCCGGGGAAATGAGAGCCCGTGTGAGGAGTGGTGGATAAGAAGCAGGGTAGGATGAAGGGGAAGCATCCAGCCAGGTGAGGATGAATGGACAAACCGCACTGGGAGGCTCTGGCTGTGCCGCAAAGCCATCGGGCCAGCCCTACATAGAGCCACACTTGGCCGAGGCCACGAAACACACACAGAGCAATGGAAAGCCAGGCCCTTAGCAGTCAGAAAGTATAATAAAGTAATCTGGGTCCCACTGCAGCAGCTTTTCTCTTTCCGTGGTGAAAATGCCTTTCATAGCCGCTCTAGCACGAGCTGATACAGTTGTAATACGCACGCAGGGGGATGCGTCTCTGCACGGCTGGATTCTGCGTTATCACAAATAAATATCACCACAAAAAAAGCCCCACAGAGGAAGCACGAGCTCGGCCTCATCTGGCATCCCACAATGTAATTAGTTAGCGCACATCAACTGGAGCCTGAAATATGGAATACAGAAATCAGCGTCGCTCGCCCAACCACACGGAAAATGAGAAAGCCTCACCCAATGAACGAGCTCTCTAAATATAACCAGTGCTGCAAAATTATGTCAGAGAATAATTCATACGCAGAAATAGCTCTAAAACTTAGTGGAAGCGTGAGCAGCTAAATAGAGCAGACCCCAAGGAACAATGAGGGAAGTGCACAGACACGATGGAAGTGCGAGAGCAATGCAGAGCCAGCAACAAAAACTATTCCAAGATCATTCTCGCAAGTGGCGCTAGGTCTCAGTGGGGAGTGAGGAAAAACTTGGGAAGAGGCAGGAGGTCCCTTTCCATGTCACCAGCTTCTCCTGCACAGCAGGAGCATGTGGCCCCTTGGATTTGCTTGTGCCAAGCTGGACACCAAAGAAACAGCGCCATTAGTTTGGCTTGGGCTAAGACTGGCACCCCCGGCACTTTTGGGGTTATTTTGGACACTTAATTTGGATTTGCAATTGGATTTGATTAACAGATATTGATGGGAGAGGATAAAATTATTATTAAAGGCTGTCATAGCCAGGAACCTGTGAAGTCTCCTTGTTAATAAATCAGGGCTGGTGCTATTCATTACACAGCTATTACTGTTCACAAACCCAGTCAGGCTCTTTCCCCTCTGGCGCACAGTGACAGGTTAGTACCATTAAAAGCTGTGAGTATTTCCAGCATAGAGCTGCTGGGTCCAGAGAGAAAAGCCCTGGAGCAGGAGGGTGAGAAATGGTCCCGCACTGTCAGGGTACCTACCCCCAGGCCAGCCAAGGCATTGGGAGCTGCACCCCATGCTTGGACACAGGTGGGATACCCCATGCAGGGCAGTGATTTGGGAGGCTGGGAAGAGCAGGAAAGCTCCTGCCCGAACTGCTGCAGGGATTGCTCCCAGGAAAGGCTCTGATAGAAGGTGCTCCAGCATCTCCCATAGAATGTTGCTGCTGCACCCTCTGTAAGATGCTCCCCATGCATGGGGCTGGAGCACCCACCAGATGAGGATGCAAACCCCACATTGATTTAAGTGCACCATCCACAGGCAGCTTCTCATCAGTTGTGACACATGAAAATGTTACAGAGCAACACATCTCTCACTCTTTAGCCGTGCATTGACACAACTCAAAGGGAAAACAGGGAATGAAATGACTCGACATAAGACTCCTGATGCACTTATATCATTTTCAGCGCGCTATCAGAGCTCTGGAATGGGGATGTCAAATGGTTTCCTCTGAGCATTTTGTATGTCTTTAAAAATGAAATGGGCTGTGCTGATGCCTTCAGATGTCTAATGGGTGATATGAGTGTAAAAACGCTGCTTCATGCTTGGAGATGTCGCTACAGTAAATCAATCCTATTTTCTCTGCTTATAAAAGGGAAATATTTTCTCAGGGCTACTTCAGCATGGAAGGAGGAGGGTTGGAGCTGGGTCAGCCTCGTGGTCCAGCTCAGTTGGCCCTTCCATCCCATGGAGGATGCATAAGGGAGGCAGTGGCTGCAAGCCCCTGATTTGCCTGCATTGCTCAGCACCGCAGTACTGTTACCCCTTGCCTTCCACAGGCTTTTGCACCATGCAGGTTATATCTGGTTTAAGTCCTTTGCAATAGCTTAGATGGAGCCAGGGGAAGCTTGACAGATTGGCACAGTATTAAAAATGATGGATGATACTAAAAGGGGGAGAAAAAGAGACCTCTGTCTTACAAGAAGCGACCTCTAAAAGGCACAGAAGGGAACATGATTAACAGACCTGTGTGCACTGTTGGGTTTGGGGGAGAACAACTCTCCACGCCTGGGATCTTTCTGTCAAGGTGGTTGGTGCTATCAGTAAATGCCAAGTCCTCGATGCAGCGTGAGGTGTATAGCATGGGTGTGTTACCCACAAGTGCATAAGCCATGGGCACCCCAGGGCCTGCAGAGGCAGTAAAGACCCCTTCTTGAAGGTGAAGCTTCCCAAAGGGTACAAGGAGGAGGCCAATGGCCAAGCGCTGGTCTGGAGCAGGAACAAACGGCATTGCTGCTGAGAGGTGCATGAAGATCCATCATCCCCTCAGCTCCCAAAAGCCTGGGTGCTGATCTGCAGTGACTTACATGTCCCCGTGACTAGTGCAGACATAATCAGAATGGACCATAATCATTGCAGCAGTAAAGTGATCCCTGCATTTTCCTATTTACTAATCTTCAGCCTCTCCTTGTGACCTTTACTTTAAAATGTTTCAATATAAATAATGCCCTTCTGTGAATATATTCTTCTGATTATTTCCCAAAGCTCTGATTCTCCGTGTGCGACGGTCCCTGAAGTGGTAATTTGTTCTCTTTCCTGGTAATTGCAATCTCAGAAATGGCTTTTTTCAAATGCTTGCAGCCTGATATCTTTTTAGAAGATATTTCCTTAATTTTCTTCCCCATGATAAAGTTGCTGCCCATGGTGGTTCATGTCCAGAGCAGGAGGTATCTGGGGGGGGTTCCACATCACAGACCAAGAGGTTTGTGCTTCCACAAGGGATCTCACCTTATCTATTAGGGTATCTATTAGGAGATCCCTAACGATTTCTGATTAACTGTTATCCCAGTTGCAGCAGAGATTCTGCAGGATGGGAAATACATGGAGGGAAAGCAGCCCAGCGAGAGAGATGCTGATGGGACAATTAGTCGAAGGCCAGCCCTTTGAGCAGCTCGTCCCCAAGGCACTCATTTCCAAGACCCACATTGCTCTCTGCAATTAATCAAACGATCACTTCTCACACAGTGAAAGGTTTGGGTGCAGTGGCAGCAAGAGGAGGTCTCCAGCCCCACGTCTGGCTCCTTTTCCAGGGGGAGACACCAAGGGAGAGCTCTGCTCCCTGGCAAGATCCGTTCTCCCTTAGCAGTGCCGCAGCCCCAGGTTCTAACCTACAGTAACCAGTTCAGAGAAATTGTTGGTGATTAATTTAAGCTGAAGGTTAAGAGCCAACATAAGCTAGAAAGTCAATGACTAATCTATTAAGCTCCCCAGTAACTTAATTTACATGTTTTTAATGATTACTTCCTACCTGGGCACTCTGAAAACTAATTGGACTTGAATCGTTAAGTGCATTCAGAGGTGGACTCAAATTCGTAAGTACCACTCAGGTCTGCTTTTAGATGCAAAAGAAAATCAACTTCAGCTCTGGGGGCTGCCGGAACACTTCATTGCTATGCAAATGCTGCCGCTTGCCTGGTTCCAGGGGTACCTGCTCTCTAATAACCAGGATGCATTAGCCTGGGGAGCCAGGCCTGCTGCACCCGCTGCCATTTAGGAATTAAAATCCCAATTAAGGGCTTGATGCACTTCTTGAAAATTGAGTTTTTTCCTCTATTGTAAGAGAAAAACCTGCTCGAGGCTTCAAATGGGGCTCGGGCCAAGCATCGCTCCTAATTAGTCAGCAGTGTTCCTGGTATCCAAGGGATGGCTGGGTGTGAGGGTTCCTCTGCTGTCAGGTCATGGGCTGACCATGCCTCCTCCAGTTCAATTGCCCACTTCATCAGTGATGGTCGCGGTGTTCCTGCTCCCCCAGCTGACTCAGTCCTCTTGGAGCAGTGGGAGATGGGTGAATTCAGGGTCACAGCATGGCATCAGCCGTGGGAAGAATGCTGGGGAAGCTGGTGTCTTCTCCCGGCTTCCAAGACAGAGATGAACGCATCAGAAGGAAACCACAGCAGTGGGCAGGCAGGAGCAGACCGCCCTGCGCCACATCTGCTTCCCCACATCCCATTGTCATGCCTGTAAGGAAAGCACAGCCTTTTCCCGGAGGACAATCATTGTCAAACTGTATTAGAAGGATCCATGTCCAGCACCTCTATTAGACACGGGTGCACAGGGAAAATGCAAGTCTCAACCTCAGCAAGTGAGCAGGACTCCAGAGGTGCCGGTTCAACTGACCACCATGGGCACTTCGATACCCAGCAAAGGGGTGTGAGCAGATCACACCTATTCACGTGCCCATGGGGAAGAGGTTGTCACTCACATCCTGACACCCCATCATGGTGAAGGCGCCCAAAAACTGCATGAAAGAAATAGCAGCGATGCCTTCTGCTTCTATAGGCACAAGGAAAGCTCTTGCTTTGAGGAGACTGGCGGTGAGGGAGACAATGTGGCTGGAATGAAAAGCACCTACTTAAAAGATAACATGAAAGCCCTTTTAATATAATTTAATGGCAAAAGGCAAAATGAGGCTTCGAGATGCAGCCGCAGCTCCCTGCTTAAGGCGAGGATGAACACTTGTCTTGGATCAATCCACATGAGGATGAGAAGAAAAATATCAGTGTGATATTTATTCCCCAGAAATGTCCAGCGTCTTCACCAGAGTGGTGGGAAGTGAAATGAATTTGCTTGGCAATGAGGGGCTATGCTTGGAACAGCACCACAAGGAGCAAAGCAGGAGCCTTGGCTACATGGGACTCATCCCAGCAGGTCCTGGTGAGCAGCAGGATCAGCTCTGCCTCCAGAGCCATGTGCTGCATCCTGCTCCATCGCTGCTCACACTGGCAATGGGACCAGGCAGCAGCCCCAGACAGCACAAGTGAATCACAATGAAACCCAGACTTTCACAGTTTGCCATCAATTAATAGGCGAGCAAACAGAACACGGTGCTTGTACCGGGGAAGCTGGCTCCCCTTAAAGAACAGTTCTTTTAATGAGGCTCATAATAATACTCATTAATTTGTGTATGACTGAATGTGCAGGCTGGCAAACGAAGAGGGAAATAACTCTGCATTGAGTCACACAAGCAGCCGCTTCCCTGCTCCTTCCAGGCCTCAGGCAGGTCACTGGGAGTTTGCTCTACTGATAACATCAGTTTCCCAGCACACATCCAGTGGGATGCGCTGTGAAGCTGCCCCTCACCATCCCATGCCTCCCAGCACCACTGAGTGCTCCATAGAGAGCAGAGGAAGCCTTGCTGGAGCACACCCTCCAACACTGATACTGGCTTTGAAGGTGAGTGTGGAGTATCCTCATGGTGCCCAGGGATGGAGCCTTTCACTGTGGGCTTTTTCATGAGCTTGCACCACAGGAGCTGTACAGCTGCTGTCTGCTCCCCTCCAACGGCAAGGAAATGATGCACCTGGGCCAGCAGCCAGCACACAGAGGATTTATGCTTTTCAAGGGCTTTTATTAACTTGACAACATATGGCTCTATCCTCAGAGCATCACTTCCTCCCTCATGAGGCTGGGGAGGGCCCTTTACTGTGGCCATGGGTATCCCTGTTTGGTCGAAGCACCAAAGGGGAAATGGCCCTTTGGTGTTAACAAAATGACATGAAACTTTTTTACTTAAAATCATATTTACATCGATTTTTCCTTGCACAGATGCAAACCCAGACTTTAAAAATACTAAATATTAAGCATGCTGAAAGATTCATCCTTTTTGGTAAGTACCTGTATTTGAACAGGTACACCTGAGAATGCGTTGGCACAGGGTAGGTTTTGGTGCCCACAGAGTTCTCCATGGAAACCCTCACAGATGATGTATTTCACACTATATTGGCATACCTTCCGCACTGACAAGAATCAGCTCCTTAAACAAGCTGCACCCTGGAGAGGAGCCTGTGCTTTCTTTGCATTCACATCTATTCTTGCAGATGCCTAACACGACAACACGACAGTCCATCAGGGTCCCTTCGGACCAAGGGGCTGCCTGAGCCTTTCCAATCGATGTACCCATACAAGCCCCTGCTTGGAAAGCAGAGTCACAATTGATTTTTGCCTTTAAGATTCAGGCCACAATTGACTTCCCTCCGACAGAAGCTTTGCATCTAATGAAATGCAGAGATCCGCTTGGAAACGCGCTGCCAGTGGCCGTGGGGCAAGGAAAATCGCCCCATTTTTAAGGATTTAACTAACTCCAAGAGCAAACCTGAGCGGCTGCAGGTGGCAGAGCAGGAGGGAGGAGGGGAGCAGCTTCCAGAAGCTGTCCCTGCCAGGGAAAAGACCTTGCTGCATGTTCCTGTGCCTCGGGATGTGTAGGAGGAATGTCTAATGATGTTGAACTTAAACTGGCTGGAAAAATGTCATGCAGCTGCCTGGCTTTCGACGTCTCTTCCCTCTCCCAACTAAAACACAATCGGAGAGCACCGAGCCAAGTCCCTCCTTGCCTGCAGGGAAGCCAGGGCACCAGAGGCAATACCAGATCTGCTGCTGGCTGGTGGGAGCGGGGACCCCCCAGGCCTTGGCTGGCTGGGAATGACATGGAAAAAAGCATCAACCCCTGCACACCACCAGCTTGGATGCTTCCTCATCCACGAACCACCACAGGAGCATTCAGGGCTCCCTTTGCAGGGAGCATTAAAGATGCTCTCAAGAGGCGCCGGTGGAAGAAATCCCACTGATCCCTTCAAGGAAGGAACTGACTGCAGAAGCGCTGCTCCTAATTAGGCGGATGTGCACCGCTTTGCTGCGAGCCAGCATGGCAGAAGGATGCTGAGAACTGAGATTTATTCCTCTTTCCTCTGCACTTGAAAGTCCCCAACAGAACAAATCCCTTCAGTTTCCAGCACAGAAACCAGCTCAGCACCACCTGAATCTCCGATCAGCATCACAGCAGCCATTGGGGGGGGAGGGTGGGGGGCAGGACCCCCCCAAGTCTTCAAACCTCAGTGTTGGCAATTAAAACCACCAGACCTTCAAGCCAGTGCTCCCCAGCCAGGAAAACCCAAACCCTGACCCACCTTGTGTCTCCAGAGCTGGCCTTGGGTGACCATAAGCATCCTTCATGCACGTTCAGCAAACTCACTGCTCTGGGAAAATCCTCTTCCCTGCTCCACACTGGGGCTTTCCCAGCTCTCCGCTCATTCTGCTGCCAGGGAAGGCATTCTCAAGGGCAGCAAATCCCTGGGGATTCAAAGCCTGGCCACACAGAGGAACCTGCAGCCACCCCAGCAGAGCTCTCCTCAGCAGCTTTCATCAGGCAGAGGATTGACTCCAGCTGAGCAGCCCTCGCACCAGAGCCCTCTCCCTCCAACCAAAAGCCCTCCTGAGCTCTGCAGCAGCCTTTTATGGGTGAGCTGAGTGCTTCAGCTGTGAGCATCCCCATCCTCCTGCCTCCAGGCTGCCCTCCCCGGGGCTGGGAAAGGCCTGGGCCCCCATCCCAAGCCATCAGCTCGGGTTGCAGCAGACATTTGCACTCCCCAAGCAGCAGTCCCCTGGCATGACTTGACACCCGGAGTGTTTAATAACAGTGCTGGAAATGCCATTGGAAACCAAGGGAGATCAGGAGTTGCCATTTACACGAACACGAAATGTTCCAAGTCGCTCCAGGCAAGACCCAAATAAGCCTTGTGCAAGCTTATAACGCCAGCATCGGCGCGGCTTGGAGCCCAGCCCATCCCAGCACCAGGAGCACGGCACTGCAGCACATGGCATGGTCCAACCCTGCTGCATCCCATCTCCCATCCCATCTCCCATCCTATTTGGACAACAGCTCAGCTTTTTCCTTTCCATACCCATTCATTTTCCAAACTTCTCTGACACGGGCTCTGCTCCCGTGTTCAGACCTGTCAGATGAGTTGGTTTATCCATGTGCCTGGAAGTGGGTACACAGGATGCTACAGCGGCATTTGAGTAGTGTTGAGTGCTTTCAAGATTACACCCACTGAAGTAGTAATTAATGTTTGTTTTATTATGTTCAGGGGAATGATCGGCCAACAAGATAACTCAAATAAAGCAGAACATGCTCCGATTGAACCCTGTTTAAAGGCTAATTCATTGCAAACCAGCCCGTGCAAAGGACTAATAATTAAAAGAAAAGGCACATGTAGGAACATGCTTGCCATTTTTCTGCCTGTTGTGTAATTAAAATGATGGAGATTATGGCTTAATGAGTGGAAATTGGATGTGCTCTTGAGAGTTCGGTGTATCTTGTTTTCCCACCAAGCAATGGGATCACCAAGGAACCCTGGGGTGAGGAAGGTGGCAGAGATGGTGCCGGCAGCTCTCCCCAGAGCTCACTGAAGCAGTCCAGCATGATTAATTCTTTCCTAATGTGTCATTAAATTATATACAGTGAAATTACTGTGTCCCATTTTATGGTGAATAAGCCACAATGAAGGCAGAACATCCTGCAGACTGAAAACCACCCGCTTTCATCCTAGAGCTCTGTTGAGAGGTACAAGATACAACCCTGCTGCAGCACGGGGCGCTGGGGTCCGAGTTGCAGGATGCCACAGCTCAAGGCACCACTATGGCACAGCAGGATCTGCTGCCACTTTTCATTCCTTCCCCTTGTTTGCTGTCTCCTCATCTGTTCCCCTGGATGAGGAGACAGAACTTCTCTCTGTAGCACAGCATGGCACAGCGAGCCGGCTCGCCGTGCCGTTCCGTGCCGCGCAGGGACTGTGCCGTGTGTCGCTTCAGTGCTGAGAAGAAAATTGCCCTCCATCTGCTGCAACACATCCCACCGCGTTTGTGTCTCTGATTAACTCAACAGGGGGTAATGCACCTCTGAGCCCATGGAGGCACAGCCACGGAGCCGGTGCTGGTGGGGCGCCAGCATCGCCAGCCCACCGGGGACCCTCTTGCTGTGTGCCTGTGGACCCACGCACACCGGCTCCCACGCCGAGGGTGGCTTCCCACTCGTGCTCCTCAGGGAGCATCTTCCACAAGATGGAGCCTGTGGGCAGACGATGCGCGCTGGGAGGATGCTGGGGGGTGAGTGCTGTCTGCCTGTCCGGCTCCCCGATGCACAGCGTCTGTCCATCTGTCCCCCCGGCGCTGCAGGGAGCAATGCAGACTGACCTGTCTGTCTGCCCATCTGTCCCCCTCACGGTTGGTGTCCAGACACGAATGGAGAGAGGTTGCCTTGACTTGTCTCACTTTGCAATGCAAGCTGGCCTTGGTCACGTCTGTGCATGTGTCTGAGCACGTGTGCGCACATATGTGCCCTCCTGCCCTAAGCCCACACATGAGCTGACAGCCCTGAGTCCAGTGATGCCAATAAAATAAGCCAGCAACAGGCACATCCTTTAACCACAGAGGACTTCTGCCCTCATTCAAGAGGCACAAAAACCTGCCCCGCAGGGTTGGTTTGGGCTTTGCATGGGATGCTGAGGCTGCCTCAGTTTCCCCTCTTGTCCTGCAGGCTGCGGCTGCCGCAGAGGCTCCCACATGGGGTGAATTAATCCTTAGGTATCGATGTGTTGCTGCTCCGCTGGTTAATCCTGAGAGGGAAATGCAAACCCAAGAAGGATTAAAACAAATGCCAGAGCCTGAGGAGAAATGTCAGCAGCTTGGGGGGGCTGCAGGGGGCTGGTGCCCTGGGGAGGGTTCATCCCTATCTTCCACCTCCGGAGGAAACCTCTTTTGCCTGCACTGGGCTGGTTCGCATCCATGCTGAGGAGCCCTGGGAGAAAGGTTGGTCCTTCCCGACCTGAACTTCCAGCCACAGCATTCCCTGGCTTCAGTTATTCCGACTTTCTCTAGGAAAACCTGCAGCGGAGGGGAGGGCAGCTCCGCTTACTGTAAGCGGCTTGGGGAGAAAAATAGCATCGTGCTTCACGCTGTTTGCACATTATGCTAATGCACATCTGTTGAATGCCTCCTTCCCATCACGAATTCCAGCAGGTCCTTCCTCGTAAGTGGGAATTACTTCCATTTGCTGTTTTTTTAATTACTCGGAGCTTAGGGAAGCAGATCAGTTGGATGGTTTGGTTGCTGGCTGTGGCAGCCTGGTGATGCTCGGCACAGGGTGATGCTCGGCACAGGGTGATGCTGAGGACTGGTGGTGAAGCCACTGGTTGATCCCACAAAGTGGAAGCAGGGATATCAGCATCCCCACGGCTTCTAACCTCACCTGACCCCAGGGACCCACTATGATGCTCAGCTCCTCCACAGCATCCTGCCGCCACCAGCGATACCACCTTCACCAGGAGCAGAATTACACTGGAAAAGGCTTTCATTCCCATAAGCCTGCCCAAACAAGCTCCATGCCAAAACAGACAAATGAGGTGAGGAAGCAATGGATCAATAAAACATTCAAGGAGTGAAGAAAAAAAGGACGAAATAATGAGAACCTCATTAGTTTGCTTCCTTTGCAGATCACCTTAGAGGCAGGATAACAGGAGACAAACATCAAATAGCTGATAAAAAAGAAACAGTTGGAAGGAAATAACACCCCCTAACCCATCAGCCAGGTAATCGGGATGACCAGGCAGAAATCCTCGTGCTAAAGATGGGAGAAGAGCCACGGCTTTGGCTCAGCCAGACCATGTCAGGATGCTGGTGCACGGGGCAGTGGCGCAGTGGGAGGGCAGCTCCTCATTAAAGCCAATATAAATGGAAAGAGGATTTGGAGAGCGAGAGGATACAGATAAGTGATGACAGGGAATATGGAAACACGGCCTATTTCTGTCAGCCCGAGGAGATCGGTACGGCGTTCCCAGAGATGCAAAGGCAATGCTTTGATACAGGATGCTCGAGATGCCCAGGCTGGGATGGCAGCACCGGCACTGTGCGGGTGTGCTGGAGCCTGGCCAGAGGACACAGCACCATGGGGCTGCTCTCAGAGCTCATCCTTTCCTCCCCAGCACAGTCCTTCTCCTTTGCACATGTGGCTTTATTTAGCAAACACTTCCAGGGTGATGCTCACCTTTGCTGGGCCGAAGGCTGCTCGCCTGGTGGTGATTAATGAGCGAGACAATGACCTTCCCTCCTCCCTGTCACCCTTGGAACCCGCCCCATCGCGCATACCAAATAGAAACAAATTTCAAGGATTATGGGTTTTTCCAGGTCTGGGCTGAAGCCCCTGCAGTGATTGGGCTGGATTTGAGGAGCATTTGTATTTGAACAACAGGTCAAACGTGCATTCACTTCTCACCAGACACAGGATATTAGCTCTGATTTTGGAGGCTTTTAGCCCTCTTGCAGAAATGGAAAAGCAAGAAAATCCTCACTGTCTAATTATGTTGGTTACAGGCAATCAGACTCTCAGTCATATTCTGATGACTTCTATTTGACACTGGTTGATTCCACTCTAATAGCTGCCCCGAGCACTTTCTTCGGTCACGAGAAAAGAAGTTTTGGAGTTAACACAGAGCACGGTGGGCTTGGAGACGGCTGCTCTCCTCCGCCTGCACCTGGGAATCTCCTTCAAAGAGCACTGGCTGGGAACTGGGAATGCATTAAAAGAGACAGGGCCATCAGAGCTGGTGTATGGTACGCAGCTGGGTCTGGGTCTCGGTGCTGTGGGAGTAGGTTCCACGGGGCTGTGGCTGCAGCATGGAGGTGGTGGAACAACCCCCTGGGAATCGACCTTCCAAAGAGGAGAGGAACAGTAAAATACGGCTTTAAATACGTTCCAGTATCTTTTACTGCGCTGTAACACTTGTCGAGCTGATAGCGGAGCAGTACTTACATGGAGGAGCTCGATGGAACTGATAAGAACTGATCAGTATTTTTGAGATAGAAAGTGCATCAGTTTGGAACACAGAAGGGGAATTACCACCACAGAAAAGCATTACAGTCATGGCTCGACTGTCCTTGCCTGTTCACAGCACATGTAGGGCTCGGCAGGCCATGCCACCATTTCATGTCCTCTTCCCCGCTCTTCCCCATGCTGGCCAGGAAAACCTCTTGCTGCCAAAAGAAGGGGGAAAAGTGGGGTGAAAATCCTTATTTTCTGAGCAAATGCTGATCCTTGTGCATAGGGAAAACTGCAATGCGGAGACACCAGGAGCTGGGGGATGGCTGGGCACTGCAGGGGGAGGCAGCGAGGCAAGGGCAGGCAGGCAAGAAGCATTGGGATACCCTAATATGGATGGAATAAAGAAGAAATCCTTCCTGTCTAACAGCCAGAATGCCACGCTTTCAGACCTGTGTCATCCAAATAAGGAAAGGAGATAACCCTGGTGCTTTTAGGTACCTGTGCCTTTAAAAGCTGTACCTTTAGTGTATTAATTGTCCTGTAATACATCAACAGGTTGGGAACAAGTCCAACTGTTCTGATACTGTGGTTTCCTGAGCTGTTACAGAGCATGGAAAGCCTTCTGCTTGTGCTTGCCTCCAAGGGGGAAAGGGTCAATACAACAGCTTGCTGGGAACAGAGCAGCAGATCCATCCATCCATCCATCCATCCTCTTGTCCCTCCACAAACACCCCCTCTGCCTGCTGCTGCCTGATGAACACCAGCAGCTTCATAATGAAACACATCCTGAATTGCTTGGGAATTCGGGCAAGCTGCTTGGGCAGGGTAGCTGAAACACAGAATATCACAGGGAAAATTCCTCCCGCTGCGTTTCAGTGGAGGGCTGGAAGCAGACGATTGCTTCCTTTGGCAGGGAAAGTGTCGGCAGGGTCAGGGCTGATGCGCTGTAAATCAGCGTCTCAGAAGGAACAGAACCTTGCTTAGCTCTGCCTGCTCCTGCCAATTTGAAATTCATGGATTATTCTGCGCTCACTGCTGTAGATGCTGCTCTTCAGGTGATAACATATTCCCTTTGGCACCCGAACTTCAGCGTGAGAGGCAAACCGAACCATGCAGTGGGTATCCGGCATCGCCACGCTGCGGATCCAAGAATCTCTGGAGCCCTTTTGCTCCAGGGGTAGGATTTGACCAGAGCATCTCCAGCTGATGGCATCCCTGATGGCTGCATGATGACATCGCTGGTGGCTGCACGCTGGCATCCCTGTCAGGGGCCAGAAGGTGAGACCTTGTAATAGCCCTGCTCTAAAAGTAATACCAAGTACTTTTGGTTATCTGCAGCTGGGAACACACCCGGCTTCAGATATTCCGGTCTGTGTAATTGAATTATTTAGCGGCTGGCAGGGTGTGATGAAATAGGCTTTCTTCCTATTTTTAGGTCCCAATCTACAGGGCTGGAAATTACAGCCATTAAAATGTTCTATTAGTAATGATATATAAAGGGGACAAAACTGATCAGACTTTTCTAGTGCACATAGAGCATTAGGATATCATTAATTTTAATGATAGAGCCCCAAATTACAAAACTATTACAATCACACTTCAAGTTTCCTAAAGAGGGAGAATCATCCGAAATTACTGCTAATGAGTAAAAAAATATTTAAATCGCATTTAACAGACCTCAAAATTATGGCTGACAAGAGTTAATGATGGCTTTGGCTGGGTTTGTTTCTTGTGCTGGCAAACCCAGTGTCCTGTGTGAGGAGGCAGCAAGGGGGGACCAGGAGGATTCATGGAACAGTTGGGAATGAATTTGCCACAAGCAGGTCTGGAGGAAAAGGGGGAAGAGGCCCTGTGCCTCCGGGGCTGCTGCAGGGCTTTGAGTCCACCACTTAGCTCTCATTATGGGATTCCTGAAGAAGGCAGGTGCCTTCCCAGGGCCTGAGCACAGTACCTGATTTACCTGGGAGGGGGGCACCCCTTCCTTCCTTTCCAGTGTTAAAAGCAGTTTCCAATCTATCAGCTGCTGAACAAAACCAAAATTACCAGCCCTATATGCTCTAAAGTAGCAGCAATTGATGTCCTGTGGAAGACTGGAGATTTTTATCTTGGCTTTCTTTTAAAGAATAAATGGCTGAGGAACAAAGTCCTTTGGCAAAGTGGATGGGGGACAAGAAACTTGAAGAGATCCATGAGATGCTCCTGTCCTGCCTGTGGATGCAGGAGGGAGCCAGTGTGTGCCGATGGGACACTGGGATCCTCTATCTATTGAGATACACTTGCCATAACTCCACGAGCATCCCCTGACCCCAGAGCAGCGATGCACTGCAGACACAGTCCGAGCCTCTCCTGTGAACAAGGAACAATTTACTGCCTTGCCCTTGAATGCTTCAGTTGCCTCTAACTCACCAAACCCTTGACTTCCTCATGTAAAATGCTGTGTTATCCAAACCAAGTGCAAAGTGCATTGCCTGAGCTCAGGTCCCTCACTGTTGTGCTCTGCTTCATTTTGTCAAGCCACGTAAAGCCAGAGGGAAAAAACCCAGACAAACATGGGCTAATATTGGCGGGTGTGTTTCTTGCTGTGCTCACCCGAGGGGGCAATTTCTCTCTGTTACTAAACCCATGTATTGTCACTGAGCTGGAGTCAAAGCAAGGAAACATCTCCCATTGTTGGCTGGGTGATGCTGGGGAGTTCCAGCTCACTTCCTCCAGTGGCCTTGCTGCTTCCATGGCCTCCCTGCATCTCCTTCCTTCTGCTTCCCAAAACCCTGTGGGGTTTTAACCCACCAAAACCCCGGGGGGTCTGGGAGGCTTTGGTTCTTGGTTCCCCATGGCCAATGGGGCCAATGCACCAAATGGAGACAAGAAAAAGCCTTACCTGCTGAATCCCCACTACTTCAATTTGTCCCAAAGCTCTGCGAAACATCTCAGAGCAGGATGCCTAGAATAAATACATCAGCCCATAATCATCTATGCAACATTAAAACTATTTTCCAGGCACCTGATATTTGAGATGTTACAATAAAAGGGTCAAAACCTCCTCAAATTCATTAGACCATCGCCTCAAAATCACTGCTTCGTTAAGAGCCGCGGAGCTGGGCAATAACGGGAGGTGAAGCAGAGCCCTGGAGATTGGCTGCACGCACGGTGCTGATAAATGACTTCTCCATGACTATTCCAGAGCTGGCAGGGGAAAAATGCCATCCCACGGTTGAGCAAGCCTGGCGTTTAGTGCGACACCTCAGGAGCTGCCTCGGCCAGGATAAAACATCACTGCTGCTGCTGCCTTGCAGCCTGCAATGTGACCTTTGGGACAGGCGCAGCAAGAAAGCATGCCGGGAGCCAGCAGTGCAGAGGGAATAGCCTGGTACCCAAAGTCCCCTTGCCCTTCTTCAGATGCCAGTGGACTGGGCATCCCCGCACACCCACCCCTTACGTTGGGCATGTGGTCCTTTGGCTGCCTCCCCATGCCACAGCCTCCGGTTCTGCATCCCCAAAGAGTTTCTGCTTAATTCAGCCTGGTGGGCTCTGGCTGCAGGTCTGGGATGAGCCATATGTAAGGGCCCCTTCCTGATGGATACGAGGGAGGGAGAAGACAGACGGTTTTCTCCGGCCAGAGTAATAGAGTCAGCAATTCCACTTGGCTAAGCACATGGCTTTTATGACATCCCCGTGCAGTGTTGAGCAAAACACTCCGGTGGCAGAGATGTATAACGCTATCTATGGAGCAGTCTATTTCCTACATGGCAGCTAGCTATTTAAAAAGAAAGCACATCAACACTTTGGAAAACAGGAAGGTCCCCAAAGAGGTATTTTTGAGTGCTCATTTTGCAGCTTCCCAAAAAGCAGAGCTCATTGTGAGGAACAGCAAGCACCGGGTGGCTCTGGTCCTGACAGCGCTTAACATGCACCTAACTTTAAGCAGACCCATGGTCCCAGTGTAGCTGAAGGCATTACTCACATCCTTATCTGTTTAATCAAGGTTTTAACACCAAGATTGGCACCAGACTTGTTCCCAGCCTCCCCCTGTCCCTGCTCCCCCCTGTCCCAGGGCTCTCCTTTGGGATCACAGCTCTGCGGGCAGCATGTTCCACGCTTGTCCTTATCTCACAACACCAAAGTCATTCTTGGTGTTTGGAAAGCAGAGGCTGAGATGAATGTGCCTCATCAAGTGTGTCCTTCATGAGGTAGTGGGGCAAAGATGATGTTCTGGAGGATGCATGTGGACAGAAGCTGGTCTCTCGGAAGGAAAGGGCTCCCCAGCAGTTAGAGGGAACAAGCAGAGGGCAAAACCTGCCCTCCTGAAACTCAGATCCTGCAGCCACATGAGCCAAGCAGCCTGGAAGAGAGGGGTCTGGGATACCAGGGACGCTCACGAGGATGATGGTGCTCCCACTGAGTCCAAAGGCTGGCAAAGGGCACCTGGAAGTGCTGGTTCAGAGCCGCGCACAGGGCTTTCCATCCAGTTTTCCACTCATTTTGCATGTCTGGTGCTCTCGCTGTGGTTGTCAAAACCCCTCTCCCAGCATCCTTCCCCATGGTGCTGTGCGACCTCCCAGCAGCACCGATGTCCTTGGCAGGGAAGGAGAGCATCAGCCCCCTCCTCCTGCCCTTGTCTCTGCTGAAATCCAGGTTAAAGCTGATTTCCACATGAGGCTCAGCCACCGCTGCATCCCTGCCTCTCCTGGAAGCTGTGGATGCAAACGGAGCAGCCTTGGTGGAGCACAAGCCTTTGGTCCGGATCCGCTCCGGTTTGCTGCCCCAGGAGCTCCGGGATACCCGTAAACTCAGTCTGAGCTTCTCCAAATCTATTTGCTTGATCAGATTTATGTAGCAATTCCAGGACGAGGTGAATAATGAAAACGACTCATGAATATTTCATTCTTATAAATCACGTAATTCATATCTATTCACAAATATTTGCTTTGCCTTATAAAGCAAATGAATAATTTACAGATATACACAGCAAATATTTTAAAGGAAATATGAAATCCGTCGACTACATTAATCAACAAATATTATTCAACTTACATTGGTTTAGCTCACTGACAGATAAATTCTCTGTTTATGAGAGGAGCAAGTGACATTTCCTGTATTAAAACATGAGGACACCAAGCTCACTTCTTCCTGTGACGGGGATTTTCACACTTCCCTGCTCACTGCAGGCAGGAGACTCATCCATGTCTCTGGGAGCCTATTCCCACTCCATGGCTGCGCTGTGGGGAGATCAAAAGGCTTCTGGAGCAAGTGCTGGATCCGGACTCTTGGTTCCAGTGATAAAGTCCATTCCCTGGGCAGGCATCCACGAGGAACCATCCTCCTGCATCCCCTTCTTGCTGCCTGAGAAGGGGTTACAGGGGCTTCACCCTCTACTGCACATGGTGTTCCAGCTTTTTGTCCCATTCCCTTCTAATACAAAGAGCACAAACCCCATCATTTGGCAATGGTTGTGGTTCCTTCGTGCTGAGGAAGTGGGTTTTTATCCTAAGGATGCATCTCGTGCTACCATAAGGTGTGGAGGAGCTGCCTCTACTCACAGCATTGGGGCCTGTTACATCAATGCCTTTGCCTATTTGTGCCAGAGCCAGGGGCTGAGCCCCAAACCCCTCCCGAGTCATTCAGCTGCCCTGGGCACAGTCACAACACAAAGCACGCGGTCACCAGATTTGTCATAGCAGATGGGCTGCTATAGAGAGATGGGCTGAGATGAAAGTGTTTTGCTGCCACTTCTACCAAAGAAGTATTTTTATCCAGAGAAATAACGGTGCCTCAGGGTGTTTTTTTTAATTATTTCCTTGCTTTTTCAGTCTTGTTTTGATAACGGGACCTGGCTGCACCAGCCGGAGCGATCGCTGCGAACACTTCCTTAGCAGGTCAAAGGGAGACAGAGGAAGCCACTTTTGGTGTTCCTGTTTTTCCACAGCCAGGAAAAACATGCAGGACCATCCCCCTGATCCCTGCTGTCCCCGCTGCTCCTGGCCATCCCTTGAGCCATGGCCATGGTGTGGACCTACCAGCTTCTCTGGGCGATCAGCTTGGACAATAAGCAGTAAATAAACTGTTAAATTTTCTAATTTTACAATAATTCCCCTCAATTATTCAGCTTTTTTAAAAATCAGCTGCTTAAACAGAGTATTAAGGGAGTGCATTAATCCACCTGTATTTGGATGATAAAGTGATTAATCCTATCTATTTACATACTGTGATGGTTTGGTGACGAGTGCCCTGATGCTGGTGGGGGCTTTGCCAAGTGCTGTCCTGCAAAGGGCTCAATCCCTTCGGCAGGCACCAGGGATGCAGGGGACAGGCAGAGCATCCATCACCTCCTGAGAAGGTCACCTCAGCCACTCCATATTCATCCATCAAACAGCTTCATCGCAGGGGCCCCACAGTGAATGTTTCACATCTCTGCTTCACCTCATCTGCTCTGTCCCAGGAACCTTTCCAGTGATGGAAGTGGAGGGGATGGACAGGGCTGCAGGCACTTCACATCAGCACATCACATCCACGCCAAGCGAGGCAGCCCCTGTCAGGCAGGAAAGAAGGTTAAAAGGACTTTGTCAGCTCAATTCTGCAACCCAGATACCAAAGCAAGAGAAATTGGAAAACCCGACTGACAGAGCTGCAGATGGCAAAGGCATTGAGACGCCCCCTCTGCCACCTTGAAGGCAGCTCCAATAAGGGGCTGAAATGGCTGAGGCACCCAAAAACCAGGCCTCGGTACCTTTCCACATGGGAAACTCCAATTTGCAGAGCAAGAGTGTGGTCTGCCACCATCTCCCCTGCCTTTGCAGTGCAGACACAAGGCAAGAAGGGGACAGGACAGCTTTGTGATGCCTCAACTAAACACAGCTTCTTAGAGACCTCCCCAACGTGATTTAAGCAGAAACTGGGCACAAACGTGGGGATTTGAGGCAGATCCTTGAGGAGCGGGGCTGAAGCCATTCCTGCACGCTGGTTTCTGCACCCCAAAGCGAGCAAACCCTGCTGTCCCTTTTTAGTATTCCTGCCATTCACAGCACATCTCCCGACCTATTCATCTGTAACATCTGTAGGCCTATTAAGAGGGAAATACAATTTCATAGTCACAGATAAGAGATTAGACAGATCAATTGCTCCCTGAGAAACGGGCTGAGGAAAAACTCCTTTCCAAATGCAGCGTGGAAGGTTTTTGCTCTCCTGGCTGATTGAGCTGTGGGTCCTGCCACCAACTCTGATGGTCTTATTCTCATTGAGGAAGGAGATCGTGCGCTCAATGTTAAGGTATCCAGTGAGCAGCCAGGGGACCTGTATTTAAGGATCTTTTGGGGGGATACAGGGTGAGCCCCCCACTTCCAGACCCCTTTTCCCCCCTCAGGGGTTTGAGCCTGGATGCTCCCCCCCGTTCTGGTGCAGGGAGCATGCAGCACACCAGCATGGAGCACATTGTGTGCCGCGGCAGGGACTGTTACCATACAACGTGACATGCTGTGCTAGGCTGGAAGAAGAGAGGCTGTCAAAACGTTTAGCAGCAGAGGTAAATTGAATCCACAGCATCCACAGATGGGGGATTCTGCACAATGGCTCTCAGAAGACCTCAAATAATGTGAAAAGTGGTGCCACAGAGGCAGGCAGAGCCATATCCCTGCATGTGCATGGCCATGACCCATGGCTGGCAGGAGCATGGTCCCATGGCTTCTCACAGCACCATCTGCAAAGAGCATCACCGGTACCCACTGTAGCAGCCAAGGGAGTGGGTGAGGTAAGGGCAAAGGGAAAAAGGGCTGGGAAAACACAGGGACATGGCCCTAAGGGCTGCCAGGATGATCAGAGGGCACCACTTCCCCTGGATCTTTAGGAAGGAGCAGGACCTGAGCCATTCCCAGAAACTCCTCAAACCTGCCTGTGGCAGCTCTGTGCCAGAAAACCCTGAATTATTTATAGCCTGTTATCATCCCCCAGGTATTATTTGTGTAACCATTAGTTTCTGTAAAGTGTATGAAAGCAGCTGTAAAATACCAAGCATCTCCTCACCTCAACTGGGAGCTGATTATTTTCCTGCCTGATTTACCAAGCTTCATCTCAGCGACTTAACCCTTTGCACCCATCACTGGTGAAGGGGTGTGAGCACTTTGGAGCATTGTCAGCCCTCAGTATTGGCCCCTGTCAAAGGACCTGAGCCCCAGCTGCAAGGAGAGCATTGGGTTGTTCACTCCTGCACTGGAAGCTTCTGTCCAAACAGGAGAAGCTCTTGACTGGCTCATCTCTGGACAAATATGTTCTTAAAAAACTGATTTATTCAGCAGTATAATGAATGCAGCGCCTTTTAAATGTGACAGTGGGGAAAATACATCGGCCTTCTGCAGGCTTAAATGTCATCGGCAAAGATCAGGCTTTCTCCTCCCTCCCTCGCACTCATGGGCCATCCTTTGATTTACTGGCTTTTAGAGGGGCTTGGGACCAGCACAGCTCTGGGACATGGCATCCTGCAGCCCTAGCACTGCCCCAATGAAGGGGAATAGCAATCAGAGGAACAGGGTTTGGGATGCAGGAAGCAGAACCTCCAGGGCTAAGCAGGCTGCCCAGGAGAATGAAGCCTCATAAGGGCATCCAGGTGATAGGAATGCGGCTCTTTTTGTGCCCAAGGCAGCAAAATGGAACAGAATGACACTTCAATGTAAATTTAGGGCCTACCAGAAAATAAAATAGAAGCAACGAAGTTGAGTAGAAAATAGCCCTTCAAGTCACTTAGCGCGGGCATGATGAGAGGCTCGGACAAGCTGGGGAAATTACTCTGGAAAACGAGCACTCTAGAAACCAAATAAACTGCTCCAAAGACACAGAAAATTACCCTCGTATTGATCACAGGCACTGATCCAAACCAATAACGTGCACATCCCCACACCAGCGCTGCACCCACCACCTCAGAACTGAGCCTTTGCCTCCCATGGAGGAACGAGGAGCCTTTGGAAATGCACGCAGAAGACAAGGCGCCATGGAGACAAACTCAAGCCTCTGTGCAGGTTTAGGAGAGGGTAGCCAAGGGGGGATGGCACCCACAGACACTGCTGACCTGGCCAAAAGGAAAACCAGTGTAAAACCAGGTTTTTCAGCTTCTGGTGCCAATGGAGAGCCATAGGGGTCAACACTGCAGAAAGGCAATGCATATTCCTAGGTACCTTTACCAGCGCAGCTCAATTTTGCTTCCTGCAGTGGCAGGGAGGAGATGCCCTTGGTCCACTGGGCACTGTTGCCCTGCAATCAGATCCCTGGATACCCACTGAGGAATGGCCCTGCCAAAAGCAGCAGCTGGGACGCTGTAAAAGATGAGGGGGGAAAAAAACTGAACATGTTTTTCTTTCAGCTGATTGAACCAACTGTAGTAAAAACTTCACGTTTAATATGCATGACCCGCTCCGTGCTCTCCACTCTAATAGATTGGTGGAACATCTCGTGCAGCTAAATCGTCGGGGGGTGGATGGAACACAAGGGGCCAGTTGTAAATGCGAGGGGAGAAAAAGAATGAAACCAGGCACATAAAACACGAACCAATTTTCCCATCTTGGCCGACAGATTTTAAATGGGAAATCTGATCGTGGAGCAGCGCCGAGAGCAGGAAGGGTTCGGGTGTCCCTGGATCCACACGAAGGGCAAAGCGTGATAAGGGCTCCCAGGAACGCGACTGAGGGCATGAGCCTTTATCAGCTGCTGCATTAAAGCCCTGCTGTTGAACACGATGATTTCGGAGCCCTGTTTAAAGGTGTGTTGTAGCTTTGCTGCCTCCTAATTACCTCCTATGTTCTGCATAATTCTTGTTTTTTATTTCAGATGGGAAAACACCATAAACTCGCTAATTAATTACTCTTTAGCCCCGGCATATCCGCTGAAGCGCACGCTTTGCTGTGCAACCTCCCCATGGCACTCCATGGGAATTGTCCTCTGGGCCTCGCTGAAATCCCTGGAAAACAAAGGAAGGAGAGGACAAGGAGCTGGGTCCTGGTTTTTGGCATTGGCAGCAGTCGGTCATACAGTCCCAGCCCTCACTGTGCTGTGCCTGGCTTCTAGAAGCAGAATCTACTGTGGAGGTGACAGTAACTGGTGATTGATGGACTTCATATTTCAAAAGCCCATGAGCTGTCAAAGAGAAGGTGTTCAGAGAATCTAAAGCAGCTCTAAGTACCACTGGGGCTGGAGCAGGGTACAAATAATACAATCAAGGGGGAAAAAGGAAGAGGAAGGAGGGGGCACTGACCGAACACCAGGCAGCTCCCCAGCCAGCCAAGGGCTGGCTCCCAGGCTCACCATTCTGGTCTTGTTTCCAGAAGGCTCTGTGGGTTTTGACAGCCAGCCCTTCCCTCTCTGCTCCTCATCATTCTTCTGCTGTCTCCTTTCTCACTGAAAACATCAGCTCAGGTTTACTTGATCCCACCACGGTCTGTGCCTGATGATGGTTAAAGGCAGGGCAGGGTAATGAATCCAGGGGCAAAAACAAACCCAAGTGAAAGCCTGGGCAGGTAAGTGAATCACTGCTTGGCACACAGAGCTGGAAATCGGTGCTGTGTTTTGCATTTAGAAATCACTTGTGTTTTCATTAACTTCAAAAGCAAACAGGCAAATGTAAATGTTAGGATTTCAAATGGAAACACACCAATGCGAAAACAAGAGGTTTCATTTCCTTCAGCTCCTAAGGAATGCCTGCTGGTGGGAAGGTGGGGAGCTCAGCCCTATTGGGGTAGAAGTGTGGGGCAGGGGGGTTCATAGCTGCATGGTCCATCCCCAGTCCAGGGGTCCATCACCTTGCACTATGTGCCCCAAGAGCGCCAGGAAGCTGTTTGTGCCCCTCGCGCTCCATCAATCATTTTTTCATACAGTTGGAAGATTATAGCTTCTTATACATTACCTCCAGTCCAGCTTGTCATGGGAAAACTCCGGGGAGAAATTCACAGAGATGTATTAAAGCCATCCAACACTTTCTCCATGGCAACTGGGACCGGTGCAAATCCCATCAGCCCCGCCTGGAGCGGGATGAGAGCTCCTCCACTTCCAGGCGCTCAGATTCCAGCAGATAGAGGGGAAATGTCTCCATTAGCTCAAGATGCCTCCCAACTATAACACACAGTAACATTTGATTAACGCCAAAGCACTTATCACTTAGGAAATACATTTGTCTGAGGCTCCCCAGCAACTCACATTTGCCCTGGCCTTTTCTTTGCTCATCTGAGAGATCCTGTATGAGCACACATACCCCTGAGTGCTCAAGCAGACAGGGAAAGAGAAGGGATGCAGCTGGGCAGAGCACAATCACACAGGACACCATGGAATTACCTGACAGATAAATGAGAGCATGTTCATAACGATGCATAATTAATAACAGCATTACTAGTGTTCAGAGCCTTGACCTTTGTTTGCCATCCTGCTCTCAGCCCTGGGAGCTTCTGGATGAAGGGGGAGAGGGAGCTCCCTCAGCAAGGAGCAGATACCAAGTGTTTAATACCAAAAGTTACAGCCAGAGCAGCTCTTTGAAAACAGCCTGAGGCCTGCGCACAGATGACACTGCAAGTGAGAGGGATGTCCTACATTCCCCAGCTCACTTAATCCCTCACACTGATGACAAAATCCCCACTCATCCCCCTCGTATGAGCTCCCTGCTCCATCTCCAAGAACCTCACCCATAATTAAGGGCTTCACCTTCCCCAGCTGTTGCCTCAGGCTGGTTTTAGCCAGTGCAGTGGCATCCACTGTGCTGCGGGTGTAAACCAAAGGGGACAAGGGGATACGGAAGAGGGCTTTGCTGATGTATCCAGCCCAAAGCCTTCCTCTCTGAGGAAAAACAGTTGTTTGAGCCACTGGAGCGAATCTGCAGCTGTATTTCAACTCAACCCACCACCAAACTGTGAGGGAGCCAAACCCTTTGAAGTCTGCCATGTCCAATCCATTATTAATCACTGTAAATCTGGTATAATCTCTACAAGCATATTCCACTCCCTACAAATAAGCTGGTGCCAACTTGCTCTAATAAATCCTGAGTCAGGGCAGCTATTGTGTCTCCTCTTCATGCAGCATTTCCCAGCAGAAACATTGAAACAATAACAATCTGTATTTGGTGCAGTCACTTTTGTTTTAGAAGACTACGCTCTAACAGATTTAGAGCTTACAGAAAGGCTTGGCTTTATGGCACGGTTTCTTCCTGATGCTTTTTTGTTCCTAACAATCCCTGTGAAGCATTAAATGCCTCCATTTGGGTTCCTAACTTCATGCCAGAGCAAGAAAACTGTTTTTCCTACCCCAAACTCCAGGGCTGAAGTCCTGCTGAGAAGGACCATTGCTAAAAGGCAATTGAGCATCCAGAAAGGATCTGCTTGTATCTCTAAAGAGCTGTGATGGTGCATAGAGGAAGGACACACATGCACAAGGAGTGAGGACTTTCACAGAGTTAGCAAGAACTGGGGAGTTACCTCCTCCTACCTTTGTGAAGCAGCCACTGAGGGTGAAGATGAGGCTTGATGAGCCCTTTCCCTGCAAGGATGAGTTTTCCATGCAG
Source organism: Psittacus erithacus (assembly GCA_009867235.2). NCBI lineage: Eukaryota > Metazoa > Chordata > Aves > Psittaciformes > Psittacidae > Psittacus > Psittacus erithacus. The sequence continues at coordinate 61,740 of WYDI02023065.1, forward strand.
CCTGCAAGGAAAGTGCTGCTCAGTGCCTGGGAGGAAATGCAGTGCTGTTGTGGAAAGGGAGCACAGGAAAGAAAGGCCAGAGAACCCCAAAAGAGACACTGGCCAGGAAGAACCAGACACCAGGGTGAGAAAACTGACCCCCAGTTGTAGAGGGGGGGCTATGCAAAGGGAAGAGGCTTGTACTAGGAGCTGCCACACAACCCGTATATAAACCAGAGCTGTACCTATAAACTGCTGGAGGTTTACCAGCGCTTCCTTCGCTCTGGTCTGTATCAAACAGACCCTAATTTGCGTGAGCACCTGCTGATGCTTGCTTGGAGGAGCAGGGAAGCTTCGAGCTCTGACAGAGACTCAGATGCACAGAACTTTTCCCATGCTTTCACCATGTGGCTCCATGCACATCAGCCTCCTGTGGCTGCCAGCGCCAGAAGCCCTTCTTCATGCTGGCAAACAGGTCTGGGCTGCCTGGCTGCCAAGGAGCAGGGAAGAAGCTCAGGCTGCTCCTGTGGGATGCTCCATGGGATTCCTGGAACTGGAGGCACAGCAGCCAGCCCCAGGGATGCTCATCCCTTCTGTCACCCATAGGCTGGCTATGAGGTCCTTGAGGCAGGGTTTGGTCAGCATGGTGCCTGAGGATGCTCACCACAGGCCCCAGTGATGCGAGCCCAGGCAGCCAGGAGAAGGAGCTGTGAAGGCTGTTAGCCCATGGGCAGCCTGTTTTCTCTCTCGCTGACAAATGAGTTGCAGCTCCAAAAGCAATTTAGCCTGGGAATAAACATCCAAGTACCCACTGCTAAGGCTGAGGCACTAAATGAGCAAAGCAGAGGGAGGCTGCAGCGAACTCAGCTTCCAGTTACTTGGTTTTCACTTGACTTCCTCCACTGGCAGCTCGCAGTGACTAAATGCTCTCCAAGAGGAGCAGCTCTTCCCTCCCTGTGCCAAGGACTCCGGCCAAAAAATGCTTTTCCCCTCCCCTGGTGCTGCTCATTAATTTTGTTTGTTTTCTTTTTTTAAGGCTTTTGCTGGTTTCCCAATTAGGACACAACTGAAAAAAGAAAAGGAAAACTTAAGGCACAGAGAAGTCGGCTGCATCCTGAGTGTGGGCAGGGGGCATTGCTGAGATGCTTAAACTCTGGTTATGGGACGGTGAGGGCAGCCAGGCCACCTCAACTTCACCTTCCTCCTCCTGCTCCCTCCAGCGTAACTCATGCAGCATCTTGCCCACATTGATAAATCTGCAATAAAAGTGCTCTGGGAACTCACTTCAATCCATGTCAGTGCTTCTGAAAGAGCTGCCACAGGAGCTGAGGAACAAACAATGCGGTTTCCTACCAGGGAAGCAGCGAGATACCAGGTCTAAATTACACTTAAATGCCACACAGATGATAAGGCTGCACCATGAAGGTTCCTCTCCCCTCCTGTGGCATTGAAAAGGCTCAAGACAGTGATCTGGCACAGGAGCTGTCGTGGCACAACATTTCCTGTGGGATCGGGCCCCACCGGAGGTGCTTCCCTCCACCAACACTGGGTACCAAACTCCAGAGCCACACTTTCCTCCCTCCTGCCCTCACCTTTGCAGCTCTGAGGCTGAAACATATGTCTGACAACAGGAAATCAGCACGTTCATGGTCACCTTTTGGGAAGCAGTTGGGTATGGCCCTTCTAATGAAGAAGGGTATTAATCTCACTGCTTGGAAGAGACATCCGAGGCGGATTCCATCACTGTCAGGGAGACACAGCGGAGCTGGCGCGAGCTGTCTGCTGGGAGCCAAGAGCAAAAAGAGTCTGTTTTGTATTTTGCTTTTTTCATTTACAAGAAGAATAAGCCACCCCATGTGCCTGCTCCCCGTGCGCAGCTTTCTAACCGAGTTCATCGTTTCTGCCCGCTTCCCTGTATTTGGAGTCCCTCTCAAAGCCTCCTGTGAGCAGTGATTTTGGTAAATAAACTGCCAGGGGCATTCCCGTCACTTCATTAAGGGGTACGTGCATGACCCTCAGGATCAGATTTTCTAATGGCTCACATCAGGCTTCACGGCAGTGTCTGGAGTGAAGCGAGGACTAATTGCGTCTCCTGGGGCTGCACCACCTCCTACCGTCCTCCCTGAGTGCAAGCAGCTCATTAGTTTGCTTCTGCAAGCACAGCAACCCATGTGGGGCTGGCTGGTGGGGAGCTAGACACGGTGCTTCACATCCCCACCATGCTCTGCCCTTCCCTTTGCATCACCCTGACCCCCACTGCTCCTCCAGGCCCTCATGCCAAGGCACAGGCAGGTATTTGGCCAGGTTTGATGTCCCCAGGCACACAATACGGTCTGGGGGTTGGTTAAGGCTTGCAGACACACTGGACATGGACCAGCATCACTTCTGCCAGGGCAGGGTGAGGAAGGGAGGATGAAGGCATCCCTTCATCCAGGGGTGCCGCTACACAAGGGCGCACGCCAGCTCTTTCTTGGCACTTCCCAACATTTACGTGGAGAAGGAAATGGAAGGAAGGCTTCGGTAATGACGTGCGATTGGCTGCAGTAACAAGCTTCTCCAAAAATACCTTTCCTCCGCTGGAGATGTTCTATTTTTAGAGCCTTAAAGCATCACACTGGCAAGCAGCCGGGTCAAAGCTTACCTTTAAACTCTGAAACTCCTTTGCCTTTGCACAGGCACCTTGGTGGCTGAGCCAGACCTCAACCGTGATGACACACAGCAGGCCCAGGAGCAAGACCCAGCTTCACCTATTCCTCCACTGCTCAGTTCGGACATGTCTGGGCACCCTCCATCCAACAGATCCCTTTCTCCCTTACCCTGAGCAGTTGACACATGTCCATGAAAACAAATGATAACTTCAAAGCCCACAATGAGACCTCCAAAAGAGGAAACTCCTTCCCCTTTGTAAAGCAGACACCGGTGCTCAGGCACAGAAGTAACTCCCTGGATGTCGGGATTCTTTTCCCCTGCTCCCACAGATGAGCGAACAGGGGTGGTTAATTAAATCACCACCGACCTGGGAGCTGCTCGGCAGCAATGGGAACAGGGGAGCTGCCAGGCAGGGCTGTAGGACAACCACTTCTGCACAGAGAGCGACAGAACGGAGCACTTAGCGTAAAATTAAAGCCCCAGCAGCTCTATCAGCACAAGAAAAGCCGTCATTTGCATGTTAAAGCACCGCGGCTTGCAGCGGCAATTTCCCTCTTTGTAGCTTTCTTGGTTTACACAGGATAAGGCCATGAAGCTCCTCATCCGCAATACCTATTCAAGAATGTGATAGGGCTTTTTTTCCCCCTAAACCTACACATCTTCTGCAGAAAGTGTTCCCACTGAGACATCAGAACACCTGCTGCCAACAGCTCTTAAAAGAGCTTTTTAACACGAAGGTTCAAGAGGAGATGCCTGCTTATGGCATAAGCCCACCCAGCTGCAGGCAGCTGCCTCTGAGGGCCCCTGTCCTGGAATAAGTCACATCCCCCCTGCTTCCCATGTTCATGATGATCAGTAAAATAGTGGGAATGTGTTTTCCCGACCGACAAGGAATCCTGTTTCCCCAGTAATGAACCCCAAGACATCAGCAGCCCCCTTACCTATCCCCATTTATACCAATGGAATTGATGCATCTCTGATAATGCCCCTTATAATTTTCCCATTGCTCTGATTATTGCCTGAGAGCTTTCTTGCCCAAATCAAAACACAATCTCTGCAGACTTCCCTTAACAAGATCCTGCGTCACTTCCTTCAGGAACAAGCAAATTAGCTCTTGGGGAAAAAACCAGCCTCAGCCTGGGTCTGCGACCTGGGAGCAGATACCACATTTGAGCAGTCTATGTGAAATTTACTATTAAAGTGTCCTCTTCTCTGAAGGGAAAAGAGAACTAAAGTGCAAAGGCCTTGATGGGTCCCTTGTAAGGGGCTGCAGATACAGCCTGGCCTAGGGCCTCTGCAACGAAGACCAAACCCAGCAGAGACATGAGCTCGTGCCTGACTATGACACCCGGTACCCATCCCACCACACTCCTGACATTCCATGCTTTGCTCACCGGTTCTGCTGTTTCCTGGTCTGCTCCTATCTTTTCCCATGCTGTGCTCCCACAGGAGTAGCCCAGGCATTGGCCAGGCTGGGCTGCAACATTCCCAAGGGCCACAACATCCTCACCAGCATCCAATGGGATAATCTGGTGCTCTTCTGCTGCAGAGCAAGGACCTGGTTTGCAGGAAGGCACTCCTTTTATCACTCACTTTGTGAGATATTCCCTCCTTTATCTAAGGCCAGTTCAAGGCAGATGGGGGGAAATGCACCTTTCCCTGGGCTTGCAAACTTTGAGGAAGAGAAAAGCTGCCCTGCCCTGGAATAACAGAGAGAAAGAAAGGCCATGCAAGCACTAGGAGGACCTTATCCTCTAGGGAGGTGTTTTATAGCTTCCATCAAAGCAGGGACCTCTGCAGCTGAGCTCAGTTTCCCTCGGAAGATGCACTCACTCTGCCAGGCCAGGCTCCCACTGGGTTCCCATCCTCAGCTGGGAATCATCGTCACCCTGCTCCATGCCGGGGTGGGGGTGCTTCAACAGGTGATTCCATGTACTCCATTATGTGGAGTATTTTGACTTCCTTGTCCACTGACACAAAAGTAATCTGTTTGTAAGTAACATCCATAATCTGCTTAACATAAGCAATGAACTTCATCTTATTTGCACTTACTAGTGTTTATTACTTTCATTGTGCACAAATCTTCTGCCAAGCTCAATGAAAAAGGCTGGCTGGATTTAGTTCATCCCAAATCCCTGCGTGTGTCCACTCTGCATGGGTCATAATGATGTGAAAAACATTTCCATGTAGGGACAGGCCAAGGGGAATGGCTTTAACCTGCCAGAGGGGAGACTGAGATGAGCTCTGAGGCAGAAGCTCTT
>WYDI02023065.1:69686-128769 GCA_009867235.2 Psittacus erithacus
CTGCCAGGGATGGGGCAGCCACAGCTTCTCTGGGCACCCTGTGCCAGCGCCTCAGCACCCTCACAGGGAAGAAGGAACATGGTTTGTACTGGTGAGCTGTGCTGTTTCTGGGTCTGCACTATCCTGGGCTATGCTGATAGCAGCCAGCACCTGGCTGGCTGGAGCCAGGGTTCTGGTGTCCCAGGGGCCAGCTTGGAGGGCATCACTTGCCCTTTCCAAGGCTCTGGAACAGCCCAGCAGTGCATCCCACTACCTGTTGCCTGTATTCTAATAGACTGAGTTTATTCATGACAAGCATATGTTGCAGCACCGAGCGTGGAGGTGCCTCTTGCACAGTTGTCTCCTTCTTTGCACTCTAAAAAGGCTGTAGGAAAAGATGACATATGGCACCTCAGCTTATGATTCTTTAATCGACATGGGTAGGGCCAGGGAAAATAGAGCAGAGCAGCATTCCCTGGGGAGGGCGCCTGGTCCCACCGGGATGCTGCCTGCTGCCACTGGTGCCATTAGCTGAAGGCACACGCCAGGGCTGGGTGATAGAATAAGCAATTGGCAATGTCAAAGCCAAAGCTCTGGTTCTTCCAGCACAGAATTAAAGTCCACTCTTGTCACTCTTGGCAGGCACCAAACAGAGCTGCCCATTTGGGAACGCTGAAGGCAGCACTGAGGCTGTCAGTGCCTTGGGAAGGATGAAACTCTCCCACTTGCTGTCTCTGGGAATAACCAAAAGTCATGAGAGGTGACAGCACAGTGCCTTCACTGGATCAGGAGGGGACAGAGAAGGCTGCTGGCACAAATGCCTTGTGTAGCTGGGGTAGCAAATGCTGCTATTTTCCCTTAATATCAAAACTTATCTGCAAATGCCATCGCTGTCATAGTCTATAAATATTGGCTGTTCCCAAAGCCTCCTTCTCACCAGCCCCCCCCAAAGCCCACTCCTCTCTCCAGACCGCGCACCACATCTCCCTGTTCCCTTCCCAGGGCAACAAACAAAACCACCATGGGAATGCAAAGACCCAACTCATTACACTGCAGACCTGGACATGGAAAGCTGGAGAAGCTCTGGCTACAGGCAAGAGACGAAGCACTGCAGATTACGGGAACACATTCATCTCTGCAATAGCATCCCGGGAGGTGACAGTCACCCCATAATCACTGCTTTATTCTGAGGGAAAAGAGCTTTCCATCCTGACACTGAGCCAGCAAGAGAACACCAGGGCTGGTCCTGCAGCAGGGGGTCCATCAGTGCTGGAGCCAAGCTGAGCCGAGCATGCCTCCAGATGCACAGCCCCACATCCACAGGGGGCGGGTGGCACCTGTGTGGCTGCTCAGACTGTGATCCTGGGAAAGCCAATGAATGAAGGACAATCACTCGTGTGAACCTATTCCCATGCCACTGCCCCTTCTGCAGGGCAATCAGTGCTGAGGATCTTTGCTAGAACTAGTTTCTGTAAGATCTGAGGAATCTTTCTGCTTCTGCTGCGAGCACTGGGAGCGAGCCCATAAATCCAGTTAGTCACACTGGCTGGATTACACTGGACCTTGTACTTCTGCTTTTATTAACGAGATTGTTTACTGTATAAGAAGCTTTATGTAACTGGGAACCGCGGGTGATTTGTAGGATGGCGCAGATGGGAGCTGCCAACACTGCTCTCCGGGCTCGTCTGAAGCCCCCAGCCCAGCCCTGAATAATGAATAAAAACCTTGCTCTGGTAATTAAATGTCTGCCTCTAACTCACTGCAGCGGTGCTCTCAGGGTGGGATTTAAGACTCTGAGCTTCCAGTTTGACGTGTGGGTTAGTATCAGCGCTGCAGGGATGAAGTTATTCCCGAGGAGCATTTCCCATGCAGTGTCTACGCCGTGGGTGCAAGGGGGATGTGCCTGATCCTGATGGTGCCAGGCAGAGACCACTGCACCCCAAACCCACTGAGGCTGTTCAGTGACGACCAAGTATCAACCACCTCATCTACTAAATGCAAGCACTTGAAGCAAGTGGCTGGGACTGAATCCCACATTGGGCTTGCCCAGGACCATTTACATGTCTGGTTTATCACAATGGACCAACCTCCATCCTCCCCTCCATGCTCATCGGGCTTCTCTGCATCCCTTTTTCCTATTCATTCACACATCTTTGTAAGTGGCTCTGTCCAACAGGGTTCACAGTGCCAAGGCTACACGCTGGTGAGAGGCATCAGTTAAGATCTCTAGCAGCTAACTGCAGCACTTTCAGTGAAGTGCTGATCTTCAAGGACAAGTTATAGGTGTAACATAGCAGTGTGAATAGGAGGGCCATTCACAGCTCCTCAATGAGGCTGGACCCATGCTGGGGCTCAGCAGGGCTCCTATGGCTCCCTCCATTCCATCCCCCAGGCATCGCTCCCATTCATCCTCCCCGGCACCAACCCGACCTGAAAGCATCTTCCTGCAAGAGCCTTTCCATCTGTGCACAATCAGCCTTAATCCTCAAGCACAGTTAATTCGTTTACCATCATTTATTTTCCCTGCCAATCTCTCTGAAATTAATGGATAGCCTTCTTGCTACGCCACAGCCCAGCATAACTCATCATGTCAGCGCAGCCGCCCGACAGCAGGGCGGCATTATTCACCCGATTAGGGAAAGGAAGGCAGGGTGAAGCTGCCAGACAAGGTCCTGCTGAAGGCAACTCACATGGAAAATACCAGGAAAACACAGGAAAAACTCTGGCTCAGCCTCATCTGGCAGCAGGAGGAACCGAGCAGCGGCTGCGGCCTCCTGGCAAGGCATCACGCCTGCTCCAAGACCTTGTTACAAGACCCGGCGTTGGCTATTCAGGACGGTGTTCGCATGCTCTGGCTTTTCCTGTGGCCAAGATGTGACCCGGAGCTCCTCGGCTTGCAGGCAGCACACAGGAACACCAGCCAGTCCCAAATGCCAAGACCCAGGTCTGGGTTGGTAGCACGAGAGGTGGCAGCAGCATTGTAATGTCCTGACCAAGTACCGCTGGAGAAATAAACATCCTAGAGATGCTCCAGGTCATGTATTTTTCATGAGCTCATCCTGCCACCCAGAACTGCACCCTTTAAGCAGATTGGATGTAACAGAAGTCATTTGTATAACGAGTAATTGGTTTGAAAGCTGGTTCTGATCCTCCTCGGTGAGAGGAAGGCAGCTTGGCTGGCTCTGCCCTGCAGTGAGGCAGGAGGGGTGCTGGAGGGACCCATGGGCACCCAACCCCACTGGTCACTGCCCTGCTGAGTCTCCTGTGTGGAATCGTGGGCCATTTCTGGAGGAAAGCCACACATTTCCTGGGAATTCAGGGTTTGGGGAGACACATGAGCCCCCAGCCCTGGGCTGGCTCCACAGACCCACTCAGTGCTGAATTCCTTCAGCAGGGGAGAACAGCAACATTGGGATCCTGGTGAAACAGCCCGCGCAGTGATTTATTATGGTGCTAGATTTAGACCATGGATTTAGATATTGATTGAGTCTGAGCCTCCAAGCAAAGAGTGCTAATTAGCACATGCAACAAAGAGCCAGCTTTTAATTAAATACAGCTTAGTGAGAGGCCCTGCTATAGACAACTCTCCTTGTATGGGAGAGATGTGTGCGGGAGGCTGTCAGGCCAGGACAGACACTAGATGGGAGTTTGGTAGCCACAACATGATGTGGGTCCTGAAACAGGGGTTGGGAATCAGCCTTGCACCCCCAGGGCAGAGCAAAGCCAGGAGTCCCATTGCCTGCAGCCCCTCTCCTGCCCATGCTGCCTCCTCCTCAACCATCATCCCTTTCTTGCCACAGCAAATAACCAAACAAGCGTCACAGAGAAGAGAATAATATTAATATTAAAAAGGCATTTATGGTTCTAATCAAGCTTTGGGGGGAAAAGACAGCTTAACATGGCACTTTACACAGTTGATAAAATGTTTGACATTTACTGGTGCCTGTAATGAATCTTGTCTCAATTTTCGCTGTTAAAATGCCACTCCAGATACTCTATCTATCTGTAGGGTTTAAAAAGCACTTATCCAACAAAGCCTTATCACGACTACGAATATTAAAGGGTGCCTCGGCAGAGCACCGCTGGCTGCAGGGTTTGCTGCCTCTGCAGCAGGAGGGGAGAGCTAGGGCATCCCCATGGCCCCACTATAGCACAGCCCAGCAAAACACCACCATCTGCCCACTGGTTCCGTGGGAGATGTGTTCCAGTAACTGAAAGGAGATGCTAGTCCCAGAAAATGGTCAGTTTTCCTTCTCTGCTACTGTCCTTTTCCTCCTCATGTGCTTTGATCAGTAATGAAATCCATGAATGTTGCCCTGGCTGCCAAGTTGGTGTCAGTCTCTGAAATCCACTCTTGTGATGGATTAGAAAGATGCATCAGACCTTGCGCTCATGGCTTTGCTCTACAGCAAACCCTCCTCTGGGTGCTGAAATGTACTTCAGGCATTATTCTGTCAGGCTTTTCACTCCCATTATGTCTTTATTTTGGCAAAAGAAGCAGCAGTCGAGTGGGATTGACTCACCAGCACTAGAAGGTCTTGCACCACATCCCTGGAACCCCCTTAGCATCGTGGGAATCTTGGGAATCAAGCAAGTATCCGATCAGCAAGGCTCCAGGCTTGCTCACAGCCCAGCACTGAGCCCTTGGGATAAAGCAAACCCCAAGGTTTTGGAGGAGGAGGAGGAGGCTGGAAGTTTACTTTGTCCCATGGGAAGAGACGAGTGCTGCCGGCAGCAGCACTGACCTTGGAACCCAGCCCTGCCCGCAGGCAGGATGCAGCGCAGTGGTACCCGCTGCAGCTTTATCAGTGCACGGCAGTTGTCCTGTGCAAATACAGCTGACAGCCACAGCTCCTGAACAAGCCTTTATCTGCGGAGTGCTTCTGCTCCCCTCCTGGAAGGACACTGCGAAGGGGAACATCAGCAGCACACACAGAGGCAGCTCTTCCCAGCTGCGTGGCTCTGGTCCTTGGTTCCCTGTGAACAGGAGCTCTCACATCTTCTTCCTCTCTCTTTGTTTTCAGAGGGAAGAAATGAATTATTCTATGGAACTTAGCGCCTGTCTCAGGAGCCTGGTAGAGAAAATTAGGTTTTAATAGCTCTGAAATTGAGGCTCTTCGGGTCAAGAGGACAAGATTCTGCTGGTGAAATGACAGACCTATAAAGGGGAAAAGAAAGCAAATATTTTGTTACTCATCAGAGAGCCACAGTCCAAAGACAGCAGGCAGGAGCTTAAAAACCTGCTGTGCTCTTCAGGCTGCTGTAATGTTTAGTCATAAGCTCCTTTGCTCTCTTGTTGTGTGTGTGTATATATATATATATATATATATATGTATGGGCTTTGGGACTGGAGAGCTTGACTTTCTGTCCTTGGACGTGCCTGGGAATTCTTCAAGTTACTGCTGGAATTGGAAGGTTTGCTCAGAAATAAAAGCACAGTACCATTCCCAATGGCTTCACAACCATGAACCTGGATCCCGATGATGCCTATGGGATGGAGGTACTCACCGGAACAGACAACAACCTGTGCCACACAGTGCCACACAGTGCCAAGTTTCTCCCGCATTCCCACTATTAACCGCCTTTTAAACCCCAGATTGCTAGAGCAGAGGCATCATGTCCATATGAGGACAGGTAATTTCCAGTGAGTTATGCGAAGGGGAAAAATGCACTGAGATAAAGACCAACGCACTTTAAATGGAAAGTATAAATAAGCTACAGACAATGCCCTTGTGACCAGAGAGCTGGAGCTTGATCCCCTTTTTGCTAATTGAATCCATAGCAAAACTGATTAAAGGAAAACCAGGAGATCTCTTAATGCCTTTTCCCATAGAAAAACACAGGGAGAGAAGTGGAAATCGTCTGCCATAGGGCAGAACCGGGGCACAACGCGGCACAGCATCAGCACCATCCTGTTCCCTGTGCAGAGGCTCAATGAGTCCATGGGCAGCCCCGATGTGAAGGGCAGGAGCCAGGAGCCACGCCAGGCATGGGAGGACCATGAGCTGCTGCAAGGAGAAAAGCTACAAACTCAGCCACAGTGAAATTGCTTCGGCCCACACAGGATGGAAAACTTTCCGAGGAATTCTGCCAAGGAGCACTGGATTCAACTCGTTACTGAAGGGATGAATGGGTTGTAATTATTCCTAATTTCATATTCAGAGATCATTACCATCCCTAAGAAAGTTGGACACGGAGCTCTTGAGATCCTGCAAGTTACTTCAATTATTCACAGGGCTGAGAGAACATTCTGGTGGCTCAGACTGCAGCGGGGCAAGCGCCTTTGTTCCAGGTCACCCGCCGCTTTGTGGCTGTTTCCACTGCAATGAGGCAAGACAGAGGAAGGCCACGGTGAGCATGTTCTCACCCTGATGCACATCAGCTCGCTTGCACTGTCGCTGTTGGAACACATCCCAAAGGCTCCCAAAGTGCCTTTGCCACTGTGCTGTAACAGGGATACAGCTCCCGCTCGGCCGACTGCGGATTTCCTCTTGTGAGCACCAGTCAGTTCTGAGCTTCCACTTGTACAGACTGATGCGCAGGAGCTAATGAAATGACCTCCGCAGCTGCAGGAGCTGCTGTCTCTGACAAGCTCCCAGGGAAATCTGCACACGGAATTTTTCTATAGGCCTTTTATTCGTGAGTGGCAGCAGGTCACCTCCCCTGTATCCCGCAACAGGGCTGGAAACGCTTCCCAGAGCACAGAATGGATGCTCCTGGAATGCATGCAAGCAGCAAGACAAGACTTGCTGGTGCAGGCTCGGGCTAGCAGGATGCTTTAGTAAAGGCTCTTCTCTGGGTCTTGGCTCTGTCTTCCTCTGGGAAGAAATCAAGCTCAGATGCTCCCACCATCGTGTTAGCAGCAAGAGAAGCAATCTCATAATTAGCTAAGACAGAAGTTGCCTTTCCCCACCCACCCTTAATATCTATTGGCATAGGAACGGAAGGAATCTCTTTGCTAAGGAGATTGTTGATAGCATGAAACCACCTGGTTTATAATAATAAGATACCACCTGGTGTAGTGGAAGTTATCCCAGCCTGTGGGAGGGGGTTGGAACCCCCTTCTGACTCAAACCAATCTATGATGCTATGAAAAGACAGGAAATACGCTGGTGATGCAAAACCTGCACACCTAAAACCTGAAGCAATTCCCTGTACCTTCTTATCCACAGCTTATCCCGTTGCTGAGCTGTACAGCAGCACTGGAGGGCAGGAAGGGATCAGGACATGGCAGCGACTGGCTCAGCTTTCCCATCATTTGCCCTCTCAAGGTTTTACAGCAGTGCTAAATTGCTGATCCTTGCAGCGACCTCCACTGCATGATCCCATGGGATCACTGTGCCCAGGCAATATGCCGAACAGGAGACCAGCCTGGTGGGAGCTGCTCTCCTCTGACCATGCATGAAGGCACACAGAGGAGAGTGACCAGGACCGGGTGATGCACGCCCTTACTTACGCCTCCCATACACACTTCCCTAATGTACAGAACCGTCACGTTGCTTTAAGCATTGCACCCAACTTCTGTCCTCCAATCAATGCCCAATTTCCTCCCAAGGATAAAGCCGTACATTACTTTTGGCTGACCAGTTCAGCTCAGGGGACTCTAATTTCCACCTATGCACTCAGAGGACAAATGCTTCACCGTGATTGCCTCAGAGCAATGACAGAACAAGCACATTTCTAATAGCTGGCAAAGCGCGTGCAAAGTGTATTAAATGTATTGACTTTGGCACTTGCCGGGTCTCAGGAGAAGCTCTCGGAGCTGCATGTGCATTGCCTCTCCTCCCCCAGCTCCCTTCTGCTCTCTTCTTCTGCCTGGAAAATTCCCTGTCCCCAGAACCGGGGCTGGATAGAGGTGACCGACATTTGCCGGCAGCTCATCTCTGTCCCACCGGAGCTGCCCCGACCCACTGGGTCAGCAGGAGATGCTGGTGACACTCACAGATGGCAAACGGCCGCCCCGATGGCACTGGCGCGGTGCTGCCAGCGTCTGGGCTGTGACCCCGAAGCCAGCGCATGAGCATGGGAACACATCCAGGACAACACCACCAAATGCTCTCTTGGCTCCGTAACACCCGTATTCATCACGTCCTGGTGCTCAAAGCCTGGCTGGGATTCACTTCAGGACAAACTGCTGGGAGCAAAGCTCCCAAAGGAGCAAGGTGGGAACATCACCTTCTTGACCTCTTCTGGGGTGAACCACCCGGCTGCCGCGCTGATGGATAACTGTAATTAGCTCTTGGACCTTGCAATTACAGAAGGGGTATAAATGGCGGTGGAGCCTGCGGGGAATCCCGTGGGAGCTTTTCCCAGCGCCAACCTGCGGAGCCACAAACTCATTCCCAGGACCTGCTCTCTGGCCACACACAGCCTGGGATTTCATGATGCATTCCCTAAAAGAAGTGCAGGGAGATAAAGCCCTGAGCAGCTGCTGCCTCGTGGGCTGCTGCTGCTGCTGCTGCTGCAGCGAAGATGGGAAAATTGCCCTTTGTTCCTCAGAAATAAATCTGAGGGAAAGCCCTTCATAGGCAGCAGCGTTCCCTGGGGGCTGCCAAGGACTTCACAGGCGTCACCATGAATAACAGTTTATCTACAGAGTTTCATTCAAAATGAAGCCTCAGACACGGCCTGAAATTATGGGGACGCTGTGAAAATGGCTTTATAAACTATTGCTTTTTCCTCTTCAAGCAGCAGCAAAGTATGGGCCAGACAAAAGGCAGCCGAGCCTCTAAATGTAATAAATAAGTCAGCAGAGCTGATAAAAATAAAGGATGAAATATAATTCAGCCATTTGGTGACAGATCCCATCTTAGCTGTGATATAGAGTCTGTTGAAACTGTCATTGCTTCAGGAAATTAAAGAATGAGCCCATTAGTAAGGATATTTAAAGATGTTCATATTAAGATTATGACTTCCCAGACTCAGCCCATGCAGGGAAATCGCTCCATTTGAAACTCATTTTTCATGGTCCCTTTTCAGTCCCCAAATGGTGCCACAGGGGATGAGAGGAGGCACCGGGATGGGGATGCAGCACCCAGAGCTACTCATGGGTTGTGATAGGAATGGGAACACCTACACCTAAAGCAACCGCCGCTGCTGGGAAAGCACCTAAGAAAAGCCAATAAGCAGCACCTGAGAGGTGCAGGGTACGAGAGCTGCAGCGAGGAGGGTGCAGGAGCACCCATAGCCTGGAAGAGGCTTGTGCACCCAATGAGAGGGATGATGTTAAAGAAGAAAAGCAATGACAGGAAAAGGTGAAGGTCTCTAGTCCCAGTATGTTGAAAAACTGATGGATAATTGTAATTAGCTTTCAGAATTTTTAATTATAGAAGGGGGATAAATAATCACAAGGCACAGCCTTGCTAATGAGAGTCCTTGTGCTAAGAAACACAGGGATGCATTTGTTAGGGAGACTTTGAATGCTCTGCTGTTAATTAGGTGTCTCACAGCCAGCAGGGTTTCAGGAGAAGGAGAAACATGTATACATTTAAATCAGGCTCATTGTGAGAGGTATCCAACATCAATTATGGGATAGCAGGGTGTTAAAATGAAAGCGCTTTGCAATTAGCAAGTGGATCTGAAAGGCAAAGAGGAGCCTTTGCTTCCTCTTCAGGTGCCTATCAGAGGTATTTAATGTTGGTCAGGACCCAGGGGAGGAGGAAGAAGAGGAGAGACAACCTGCGTTCCATGCTTGCTGGAGAGCATCCCACAGCATCCTGGCACAGGCAGGGATGGAGCAGGGCTTCAGTGGGGTATCACAGCTGGGCTCACACAACCCCCAGCACTGCTTTTATTGACACGGCAGCAGCAGAGAGGGGGAAGGCTTGATTACTTTAATTAAGCACGTGGGAAGGGCAAACAGGTTGTGTTTCCCCACCCACAGAACCCAATGGGGACACTATGGGGTCCAGCCTCCCCATGATGCTGCATGGGAAAAATAGACCAGCGCATCCCTTGTGGGAGCTGCAGCGTGGTCAGACAGACCCGGAGCGGTCCCACACCTCGGCTGCTGTGGGACTTGTCTCTTCTTTCCCTGGTGATGAGCAAAGAGAAAAGGAGATTCCCACTGTCCTGCCTTAGATTGTCTTTTTTGGTTACAAATATCAAGCCTTGCCACAGGAGTTTATGCAAGTCATTATGTTTAGCTGGTATTTGGCTAGATCTAATGAAGCAATGATAAACAGCTCAGCGTTTTCTTCCCTGGTGAGTAATAGATATTAATTTGGCTGTCAAAAGAAAAACCTCTGCTCACTGTAAGAGATTAGATTCCCATGCTGAAACCTGGGGAGGGGACAGAATTTCACCGGGGAGGTCAGCATTTCGGAAAGCCTGTGTCTCCTCCTGTACATACCAGCGCAGGGATGTGGGGCAGAAGGGCAGCCCTGCTTCCAGCAAGAGGCCGAGCACAGCTGTCCCTCTGGTTTTACATCTGGTACCTTTACGCACGGCCTAGGCATTAAAATATAAATGGCCACAGACCATCTGCTGCACCTATCACCAGGCAGAGCTTACGGCACCGCAATGGTGACAAATTACAAGAGAAATCACGGAAAGCTGCCCAATGCGTCTCAGGGAAGGGTTTGGAAGTTACCTGCCTTCAGCCAGACCGTCTTTTCCTGCTTGCAAAATATTCCTCACTCCGGCTGCAGCTGGAATGAACATCTGTGGCTCACGGGAAGAGAACTTCAGAGCTGGAAAAACCACCCTCAGCATCCTGAGCCTTAACTACAGTGAGATGAAGCCCCGGCGTACGGCAGCACAGAATGAATGTTTGTGCATCATCAGACAGAGCTGTGGCTCAGGGAAACAGGTATTTACTGGAAACATGTATTAGCTGGAAGGTGGAAAACTGTCTCACAGACGAAGCGTTCACCCCGGCAGAGAGCAAACTGCACCAAAGCCGCATCTCTGCCTTGAGAATAAACCTCTTTTTGCTGCTCTGAATCCTTTCCTGGTTTCAGCCTGGCTATAAAGCGCGATGGTGAAGCAGCAGCAGGATGAGGAGCTGAGAAAGGGTTCCTGAGACCAGGGAGCGTCCAGCATCTGGTGATCACAAAGCAGCTGATTTGTATGAACACTCTTACTGGTGATGTTCACATCTACTGAAGCTGGTCCATTAATGCTCAGGAATGATCCCAGCCTGTAACGCTCTGTAAAAATTTAATGGCAAATGAAACGTGCTGCTGTGGGTGAATCAATATTGTTATTCTCTTTTGGCAAAGTCTGAAATATGTTATTTCATCATGAAAACCATCACAGCAAAGCACTGGCCCTGGGCAGAGGAGAAGGAAACCAGGGGATGGGAAGGAGCATGCAACTGGGTTTTGTTTATTTCAGGAGGGAAACGATCCTGGAGTTCAGGTGAGAAGAGGTGCAAGTGGCGGCCATTCCTGCTCTTCACCTCCTTCCTTGATGTCCGAATTCCCGGGGTGACGTTTCACCTCACCATTCACATCTTGGCATCTTCATTCCTACCAGCACTTCCCATCAAGCGGCTGCTGGCGGGTGAGGAAGCTGCAAGCCCGGCACAGCCAACAGCATCGCTGCACCCGCGACACCGGCAGCGGCTCAAGTGCCGGGTCTGGAATGGCTTGTACTCAGGGCATGGCATGGGAGCCATGGGGAGCTGCTCGACTGGCTGCCATCATTCCATCCCCACAGCTGGGCTGCTGCTGGAGGAGCACAAACTGTTTGTAATGACTCCAAACACACCATGGCTTCAGCAGCCTCAGCAGCCACAACAGCCGCATGCTGGGCTCTGAAAGCACCAGTGTGTGGCTCTGCCTTTCTGGTACTTTCTCCTTGCGCTTTTAAGTGAAACATCAAAGCCCAGCTGGGAGGAAGATCTGAGTTTTGCACCTTTACAGTTGTGCATTAATCTGCCACTTGATGGTCGTTTATAACAGCATCGGAAACGTGGTGCCACTGCGGGAACCCTGGGACTGGGGATGACCCCGTGCTGCAGCATCCTGTGGGATGCTCCTGCTGCCAGCGCCATCCAAGCCCGGCAGCCCCTGGGTGCCACAGGGGCTTGTGAGGTGCTCAGCCTGGTTCCCTGCAGCTCCCCGTGCTGCTCAGAGCGCCATCTCGGCGGTAGCATCACATTAATGTGCTTCTAACTTTATCCAGCACGTGGGCTGCAGGGAAACGTGCTTCACACATGACGTGAGGGGAAACGTGCGGCTGCTCTCAGGGAACAGGCGGGTGTGAAAATGAGTCCACCCAGGTGGGCGAGGGGAGGCGACAGCACCGCAGCCACTGCAGGGCCCCGGCAGGACAGGGGCACTTTCCACACTGGATCCTTCCATTGCTGCCGGCTGCTGTCCCTCTACCCAGGGCAGAACAGAGCTGTCTCCTTCCCAGCAGCTGCTCCGCACACTCCTGGTGGGATGTGTTGAGTTTCTTGGCTTGCTGCAAGTGCCAGCATCCCCGGCCCGAGGCTGTGCCAGGGGCTGAGGAAAGGGGAATGCAGTCCACACGTTTCAAGGGGCGCAGAGGGCTCCCCGCTGGCAGCTGGCGCTGCACTGCATGTGCCTCACCAAGGCGACCACACAGCCCCGAGGGGACGGAGAACTCACCCAAGCGAAAGCCTGGAAGGGGACTGCAGAAAGAGCGTCAGGGTTTACTGTAAAAGCAGATGCTACACTTCGATTTTGGCAAAGGAAGCGACTCCAGCATCTGCTCGGGAAGATGCCCGGGCTGGCAGTGCTGGGGAACGCGGGGGCTCCTGCAGCCCGGCAGCAGCCCGACAGAGCCAATCTTTCCCCTTCGTCCTTATGCAGCTCAAAGACAACAGGCAGGAAGATGAGGAAGTGCCCCCCACGAGTACAACTGAGGGCTGGTTTAAAATACTTCAGCATGCTGCAGCGCTTGCCTGTATTACTGAACTTCATCCTCTGCAATCCAGGATTCCCAACGGCTCTGCTGCCCATCCAGCTGCAGCACTTCAAACCTGCTTTTCCCTCCAGAGACAGGGATGTGTGTGGCTGCTCCTCTTCTGCTTACAACTGAGTATCCCTTAGAACAAAAACGAGGCAGAGAAAGAGGGTACTCTTGCCTATGCAAATACAATATGTATTCAGATTCAAATAAAATTATGGCAAATAGAATCTGCAGCATTGGAGATAAAAATGGTAATGAGTTTTAATAGTTCACTTTGATTTCCTCTGCTGAAATAGACTCCAGGAGGCTGATAACTGCATCGGGGAGATGTTAGATCCCTGGTCACACATCAGGCAGCTGTACGGCTTCCAAGGGGCAAGGGAAGGGGAATGGCACATTGCTGCTGCTTCTCCCAAGCATTGCAGCCTTGGCACGAGCGGAGAGCTGTGAGAGGTGGCCATTGCAGCAGGCATGCAATTAGACCCGCTACTGACCATTAATATGCTTTTAATCAATAACCTGGGCAAAGCCAAGGGCTGGATTGATGTCACAGGGCTGTGAAGTACTCAGAGAATTGTCACCTAGGTGTTGAGGGAGGACGAGCTTCTCCTCTGCTGGACCAGGATGTGACTGGCCAGAGAAAAGGCGGGAGTTGGTAACGCATTCCTTCATTCCTGGAGCACTCATTACTGCCAGACAGACACATAATTCCATACAGCATCTGCGCCTTTCACCGAGGACCCACGTTCCAGCTAATTGTGCATGTACACACACGATCATCGGGGCAGAAATCCAGGTTTGTAATCTCCTGTTCCCTGAAAGAAGCGTGATTGAACTCATTACTGCTACCACTGATGGCTGATAAATTAACGATCCAGCCTCGTGTGAGCAGCCACGAGCATGGAAGGAATTACAGAGCTGGGACTGGATTGCCTCTGCAGCCCCCCCGGCGCACAGCACCCGTCACTCTGCCTCCTGCAAGGCAGCCAGCACCTCACCCTGGAGCCAAAGCGCATCATTGCCATGATCCCTGCCTGAGCAACACAGAGTTATCTTCTGCGGGGGGCTCTGTGTGCTTGCGAGGAGCCATCTGGGTCAAATAGCAGGAGGAAACCTCAAACCCTTCTTTATGTTTCTTGCTCTGAGAGCTCAAGGGCGAAGCCTGAACATCAGAGGCAGGGAGCCATTGCTGGGCTGATTCGTGAACATCATGTTGAGACGTCTAGGATCAGATCTGAAAGCGTCTTAGCGATGCAGGGCGTGATTCAGAGAGTCAGCTGGGTTATCCGCCCCTCGCTGAGGAAGCGATTGAAATGTTTGTGGCTGAGTATCATCCGGGAAGAGCGGAGCAGTCAGACCCGGTGCACAAACTGTCACGTTTACATCCCAGGATCTCCTCAGCCTCGTCACAAGGCTGAGAGGAGCATTCATCATTTTCATAGGTGCTGCTCGGGTTGCTGCGGGGCTGTCTCAGGCTTTACTCTGACTGCACCGGGTGGGCCGGTTGGAGCCCTTCCCTCAGCCTCACCCACAGCAGGTCCGGCCGGGAGGGACGGGATGCTCCTGGGAAATGCCAGGGATACCCTGGGAAAGCCACCTCCTAATTTTTCTATAACACATCCTGTGTTACCATCAGGGCAGGCGACTGCCCCAGGTCCCTCCGCACAGCACCAGAGCTGCCTCTCCGAAGGGACCTCCGAGCACCTTTCCAAGCGGGAAGCTGTTTGCTTCCCGGCGGCTGTCAGGCTCGGATGAAGCAGCGCGTCGTTCCTCCCCTCCCTGGCTAGCCAGCTGCCCAAAGACAAATTGTCCTCCCTTGGGGTGCACATTATAAATGCTTAAGCAAATTAGCCATAAATAGAAAATGTAACATATGGGTCTGTAGATAATGTTTCATTATAAATTATCATATTCTCCAGGGAGATACGCCTCTTCCCTTCACACCAAAGACTCCGTGTTTCTTCTTCTGTGCAGATTTTGAGTTTCTTCTTCTTCTATTTTTTTTGGTAACTGTTTCTGACAACGATTGGACTCAGCGGTTGATTTCCTGGGTGCGGAAATTGGGATATGAAACCCACTTCTGCTGCAAATCCTCTCGGATTTAATACTCTCTCATTAAAAAAAGAACAGAAGTTAATACAGTTCTGATGAAAGGTGTCTGAGCAAAAGCCCTGAAGATTAAACAGGGCTGTTTATCCACCGAACACTTGCACCAGGGACAACAAGGCTTCTTCCTGCTTGGTCTGTGCCCAGCGCTGGCAGAGGTGTGGGACCATGGGCCCAGTTCTCAACCAGATTTGAACAAAGCGCTTCCCAGGTCAAGGGTGCCCATGAGTTATTCCCCCTGGAAAGCTGATCTCTAAAGCTCCCTTCTCCTCCTGCTTGGGTGGAGCTGCTCAGGAGGAATTTGCCCAGTGCAGATGGATGCCCACCCATCAACCCAATGCCCTTCAAGCTACTTCAAGGACTGCAGTGAGCAGCATCCAGCACCATCCATCCTCACAAAAGCACTTGAAAAGTGCATCATTACCCAGCCCCCTGGGCTGGCAACTCACTGGGGCCTCAATCCTCACATGGATTTCAATGGAAAAGAGAGGTTTTTCCTGAAAAATTATGGTATATATAAACACAGACGTTGTCGGCACAAGTCACAGTGCAGCAAGTTGTTTTCTGCTTCACCTCCATGGGTGCATATGGTTCCACGTCTCTGTATAACAGAAACGGAACTAATTTGAACCACTTCAAATGAGATTATTATAGACCGAGAGATTTACCTGCCTTAATTGGAGGAATCTTGGCACTTGCACCCTGCAGCTAATTGATGTCATCAAAGCACTGAACGAGTCCTGATTTTGGTAGTTACAGTCCCACCTGGTGTCTCTGCCGCTCAGTAATAACCACAGACTTAAGGGGAAGGAAATGTTTAAAGTAACATCTGTTGCAATGCAAATATTTGGGAGCAGCTCCCACCAGAGATGCTTCCTGGCCTGGTTGCACGTGTAGAGCATCCATGTGTGGCTTGGCTGCATCCTCTCTGTTACCAGCACAGCTCTGGTAACACCCGTGCTGAAGGGGTGCTCGGACACCCCCCAAAGGTGGCCCAAATGCTGGAAGCACTTTGGCTGTGAAATGCTCTTGAAGCATCCACCGGACCCGGATACAGGATCCCATGGAACCGGAGCAGCCTGGGGCTTGTTTGTGACTGCGTGGGGAGAATAAAGTAAGATCAAAACCAAGCAAGCAGTGGAGTGGCAGCAGAGCAGAGCTGCACCCACCAGAAAGCAAGCCCCTTCCAGTGCTTTGGGTGAGCCTCAGGGTAAAGGGATGATCTTGTTCCTTCCCAGGACCAAACTAAACCCAACAGGAGGGACACAGCCATGCACAGAGCCTGCCGGGCGCTTCCGTGTTACCCATCCCTGTTCTCAGTGTCATGCCACGTGCGCTCAGGGAGGATTCACAGCAGCTCCTCTGCAGCACCAAAGGGTTTAGCAGATCTATGCAGGAGGATAGGTGACTTAACTGGGTCTGTTGGCTTTGCTCTGAAAAGGCTTAAACCTTGTATTAGCCTCCTTAGCAAGTTTCCCGGCAAAATTCAACAACAGAAGGAAAAATATTCAGATTTAGATAGAATTTAATTCTTGGTGCAACCTGCAGGAGATGCCCTTACTGGTGATGCTGTTGAACAGAGACAGGCTTTTGGTGCGCCCCTCTCCTCCACGGGACATCGATGCTCATATCCTGGGACTTAAGGACCCAGCACAGCCCATCTCCCCCCTCTGCCTCACTGTCAGCACTCCCAGGGGAAGACAAAGATGCCATCGGGAGCCCTGAGTGCTGGGGGTTTCTCTCTGGGATCACCCCCTGAGGCTTCTGTGCTGTACCAGACTCACAGCATCTCCACAGCAGCAGCAGGGTCGGGAGTTCCCATTGCATTTCCTTTCGTATCTTTGCGACCCCTCATCTCACACAGCTCAGAGAAACTTTGTGCCTGAGGAAATATTTACCTTTCCTGCACAGCAGCAGAGCGAGAGGTCGAGCTGAGCTGCCCCTTCCGCATCCCCGGCTGAGAGATGAGCATTAAGCAAATCAGCTTAGTCATTTGCAATAAATAACAACCCCAACTTATCCCTGCCGGCCGCAGAGCTTTGCCTTATTGTTCCAGTCAAAAAATAATTATCACCCTGAGGCCTTGGAGATTAAAAAAGGGGGAAAAGGAACAAAAAAGGCAGCAAGAGGGAAGAGCTGAGTTCCATAAGCTCTGGAGCTGCTGTTTTCCTGCAGGCACAGGGAAGGGATGCGCTGCCGAGGGAACTGCAACCCAGAACCCTCCTTTGCTCCTCACCAACCTGTTGCTTTTACAGCCTTGTGCTTGGACTTTTACTGATTCATTTTGTTAAATTCATGGCTCATTCTCCACGCCACGGCACGCTGCGCTCCGTATAATGAGATCAACAGGCACAAAGGCAATCTTGCGCAGGAGCCGTGCAAGCCATTGCCAGCAAACCATCCAAACCCACCAGCTTCAGAACCCAAATCGCATGGGGAATGAGAAGGAGTCAATACTCTCCAGCCATCTGAGCTCTCCTCCAGAGGCTGCAACAGGCTCTGGTGTGGGTGATGATGCCCTTTGCCAATGGGATTTCTACCGGCCAGGAAAATGAGGCAAAATCCATCTGCTCTGACTGTGGGAGATGAATTATTCATCCCCTTCCAGCCAGCATTCACAAAAAGGCTGCCTTAATATTAAGCAAACAGCAGGGAGTGGCAGGGACATGGGTCCCCCTTCTCGCTGCCTCCGGTACCTGAATGTGGCTGCATTGGTGGTGCCACCAAGCCACTGCTGTGTAACCACTGCATCCACCCAGGAGCGCACGGGCGCGCATCCTGCACATCGACGCAAGGCAAACACAGATTATGCCGTTTCTTCAGGCCTTTCATTCCCCACGTCAGTTTTTCTGTATAAGTATAGGTTTACATGAGAGGTAATTATCATCCTTTCAGAGCTCGTAGTGCAGAGTAAAATGAGACGGAGTATTACATCTGTAATATCATCGTAAATAAAAAGGGCTGTAATAACCCCTAATTAGCACATTAAAACAAGTTGAGGGCTTTTTTTCTCGCTCCGGTGTAAACAAGACCTCCAGGAACACCTTACATCGAGACAGCGCCGGCGGTCTCCCTTCCAGAGCCTTAAGTTATGCAACACCCTGAAAACCAGCTATTAGTCGGAGTCGGACATGCCTTTTTCATGAGGATGAATTAATCATGGGCAATTCTGTTCCCTCTGCCGAAACATCTGGTGCCAGGCAGGGAGGATTGGGTCCAGCGGCACAGCGCAGCCTCCTGCTCCTCCCAGCTCCCATCAGCAAGCTGCAGGAAAAGGAGTTGTGTGAAGATGAAGCCAAAACAAGACCAGGAGCTCCTCTTTGCTCTTACAATTGGGCACTAAAACAAGCATTTGATGAACACCTCACAGCGCCTGGGTTGGTGACACGGACTGCGCCCGATGGCTGCGCATCAGCAGAGACCAACTCCTCTGTTGCTTCCGTAGGTACATGGAAGACAAACAGGCTTCGGCCTTTCCCAAAGCCGCAATTGCAGTCCCCCAGGGAGACTCATTTTGAAATGATCTTGTTAGACATTGTTAGGAATTGATATATTTGCATAGCATGAATGTTAAAACTCAGAAAGAACTCAAACGCCAATTAGAACTGCAGCGGTTTCCCCCCTCCTCATTAATCAGTCATAAAAGAGCAGCTCCAGGTGTTTTTCCCTGACTAAACACCAGCAGAAGTCTATTGCTATTAATCTTGATGACCCAAGTGTCATCGCCATATGCAGATATTCTCAAGGTGATGTAAGACTGGGAACGATTCAAGGCGTAAGGCAGATGTGCAGCATCCCGCTCGCGATCAGGCCCGAAGCTGGGATATCACAGTCATCAGGGACACAGACAGCCAGGCTGTTTCCTTCTCCTCAACTTAAACCTGCGCTGGAATTTTCCATTAGCTCATGCTAAGGTTTTTTTCTCCTGTTGTAGCCTGCAGACCAGGCCAGGAGAATTGATGATTATTGTTTTCTCTTTTGATAAAGGTGCCTTCTCTTGAGAAAACAGCTTCATCACTTTGACCATGACCACGCTTTGGGGTGCCAACCACAGGGACTTAAACACCATAATTCAGAGACCCAGGCAGACGTTGTGCTGCTCCTGGGACCTCACACACTGCATAAGATCAGCAACAAAACCTGGAGGTTTTTTTTTTTGCCAGAAAAGAGCAAGGAAGCGATGAGTGAAGCAGGACCAGACCCATCACTGAGCCCGAGCACGTGCATTGGCTGAGACATGTTCACACTTATTTTCAGAGGCAAGAAACCCACACTAAGGTGATGGGGGTAAAGCAAACTCACAGCAGATCTAAATAAAAGGTTTGTGCCACAGGTAGATCTTGAAATCACCCTTCTCCATGCTGAGGAGCTGCTGGTGTTTCCTGGTTACTCGGCCCCAGTGGGCACCGAGGCAAGGAGTCCTCCCGGTGCATTAGGGAGGAGCTGGATGGACAGGATTCAGGACAGCCCCTTGTGCATCTCAACCTCATCACCACCCAGCCCGGCTGCACCAGGGAAGCTGCTGCTCTGAGCTCTCCTGAAAGGAAATCAATCAGCTCCACATTGCCTAATTACCCGGGAATAGCTGCAGGTGCAGCATTCCCCTGGGATGGACGGGGCACAGGCACAGCCCTCACCCCTCTTCCCCCTGGGAATACCGCGTGCACCGGATGAGCCCTAATTAGCAGCACTCAATCTATACATCCTGCTACAAACGATGATTAAAAACCCCAAACTCCAAGTATCTTCCCTAGGGAGAAGTGTGGACAGTGTTTAGGCTGATAAGACAGAGAGTGAGGAAGAAGATGAAGAAGAAAGCTGTTCTTTGACTTAAAAGGTAGCATTTCAGATATGCAGATTTCTAACACACTTTTGAAATTCCCTAATAAAAATACTGTTAAATATTAATTATACTGCTATTTATAAATGTATACATAATTAATAGGAATAATTAATGTAGCAAGGACTGGTTAAGAACGTTCTTCTAAATATTTGAATGCTGAAACATAATTATGTTTTGATGTGAAAATGTCAGAAATACACTGAAGTGCTTTTATATTACTGAAATCAGGGAAACTCGCTGGGAAATACCAGCTGTGGGAAACGGGCTGTTTCACCTTGCTCCATTTCACTTGCAGAGTTCCTGTGCACTCTGCTGCCTTAGCACAGCAAACAGCACACAAAGCAATAGCTGTTGACATAACATGTGGGGTTTCATCGCTATTTCAGGCTACAAACATCATCATAACCCAGCTCAAAGCATCAGGAAGCTTCAACATGAGCTCCCAAGGGACAGCGGCTGCGGTCCCAAGTGGGATGTTGGCAGAGCTCGGACACAGGCTGGGGCAGATCTCACACATCGTGGGAAGCCTATGGAATGTGTTGTTACTTTGCCTCCTTTTGGGAAGGTTTCATGGGAAACAGATGCTGGGCTGTTTGTTTCTGGAAGCTGTGACCTCGGCTGTGTTTGAAATGAAAACGCAGCAGCAGGCATGCAGCCACACGCTCTGCTTAGTGATTAGATGGGGGATGAACAGGAGAGATGCAGGGAAGAGCCTTGTTTGATCCCTGGTCTCAGGAAGCCTGCAGACACCGAGCAGGATGCAGTGCTTTGGGAATCTTTGGGTAGAACCTGCACCCAGTGCCCTGTGCTGCATCCCTGGGTGAGCCGAGGGCACAGCTGCCCATGGAGCCCGTGCAGGCAGAGCAACTGCTGCCGCCTTGTTCTATGGGTTTGGGAGGGGTTTGCACCAAAAACAATGCAAATCACACATTTTTCTTTCCAGGAGAACGTGGTACATGCTTTTGCACTTAGTCAAAAGGCTTTTTTCTAACTTAAAAGTGAGATTTGCTCCAAGGGAACAATAAATCCCAAGTAAGTTTTGTTTCTAAATGGCCTTTCATACCCGCTTGCTTTGTCCTAGAAAACTCCTGGTTGGTTCCACACCCCTGTTTTGTGTTTGCTGATGAATATGGCTATTTAGCTATTGCAGTGCTGGAGGGAGAGACCCTTGGCAAGGTTCTTCCTTGTCCTGGCATGCAGGGAAAGAACGCTTGTGAGTAGCTGGATGCTGAGCTGCCTCTGCATTAAGTATTGTGACACCCGGTAGGGAAATGGTATCCATGAAACCCAGCTCCAGTGGGAGCCTGTGGCATTAGGGGTGAGTCACCCTGTCCCCATCCTAGCACAAGCTCCAAGCTGGGGGTCAGGATCTCAATCCAAAGCCCGTGCCTGCTTTGGGACTGGGAACATCCTGATCATGCTGGTCCAAAAGGCACCACTCCTGAGACTGATCCCAGTTTTAACCATGAATGGTTCCTTCACCCAGCCCTTCATAGGATGAAGCACCACAACACAAAGACTTGTGGCTTGAACTGCCTGATGGCTTCCCTTTCAGACAGGAGTTAACCTGGGCTGCAAGAGGATGTGGTGCAAGACGCTGCTTCAACCCCTCTCCTTGGGCTCAGCCAAAGGCCCCCATCCCGTGGTCAACAGCAGAGGACGGGGTCACCAGCAGCCACACGTCACTATTGTGGCATTGAGCCCTCACACGCAGGAGCTCATCCAGACGCCTGTTAACAATACAGAGCCTTGGCATTGTACAACCTGATCCTCCTGTAGCTCGTGAGGAGGCGGCGTAAACCAGGAGGAACTTAGCAGAGCGTGTGAAAGGCATGTTATAACAGCATAAATTCCACTATAATGCAATCTTTATGGAGATCCCAGCAAGAGGCTGGGCCTGCCCGACCATCACTCACCCTGAAAAATGGGACTTTCCCAAAGTTCTGCACATTAAGGAGAGGTCTGCAGTTTGCTTTCCCAGTTTTCTTGCTTTTTAAATGCATAACATGACTGATTATGTCTAAACCAGAATGCTTCAAAGGTCTCCTAACTTCTCAGAAGATTCATGGCATATCTTCCCCATGTTTTCTGAAGAGGAAAGTGTATTTACTTATTGCACTTTAGGTGAAAGATAGTATCTCACAGCCAATTCCCTAAACCAGCTCTTCTGTCCTAAGGCACTTACCGAGGATTGCTTCAGCTCAGCTAATACTTTACCGTATAAAAGGGGAAAAAAATAAAAGACCTTAAAATTCAGACATCTGTCTTTGGTGGGTTTTTCTTTGGTTCTCAGAAAGTAAGAGACCAACCTCCCCCAGGCCTGTGTTATTCCAGCTGTCCCACTATTCCCGCCAACATCCTTCAGCTACATCAGTGCCTGAGCATCTCACACTCGCACAAGTTGAGGTTGGAAGGGACCACCCGAGGCCCCCTACACCAGCCTCCCTGCCCTCTGCAGCTCACATCCACCCACAAGGGCCTGCCCAGGAGCTCCGTGAAGCCCAAGAGGAGATTCTTCTCCTGCCTTTGTGCACCCTGGATTTCCCTGCCCTTGCACTCTGTGTGATGGGGACGGGGCCACAGCACAGAGCGGGAGTGAGCATCCCTGCCAGCATTTCTCTTTGAGTAGGGGATGTTGAGGGAGCCGACCCTGAGTGGTGCATCAGGCTTCTGTCTGCCTGCAGGTAGAGGAGATGGGTCCTGAATTGACACAAAGAGCTATAACCAGATGCCACACCATATGCAGCTGGTCCTGCTGACCTGTAGTCACAGGCTGAGCATGTACCTGGTGCCTGTCCCCATGGTGCGCACATCCCAAGCAATACGCACAGTGTGCCACAACCCACAGGCATGAGCTGCCGTAGGCAGCAGTAACCGCTCTGTCCTTCTGATCTCCCTCCTTCCTTCCCCTGAATATTGCAGGCGATCAAACCCGGGTAATGAATGAGCAGTCAGCATTTGTGCTCAAGATGTATTTAAAAAGGTTAAAGCAAAACAGATCAAAACATCCTCTATTCTACAGCCATTTCCCCAAAGTAACACATTAGCCCTAAGGTAAAAATCAATGTTCAAAGCCTGTACCAATTTTCAGAAAGATAAATGCCGTGTTTAATGCTTTGCAGCAATGATTGTTCAAGAAGAGGTCCTGGCTGTGTGTGAGACAGCACCAGCATTTCCCAATTAATGCCTGTGCATTCGTAATGCAGCCCCTTGACTGGCGCACGGCTTGAAGAGAGACACTCCAGATAGAGAACGCAGCTTAGCTCTGAACACAGCCCTGAAACCCAGCACCGATGCAGATGCCATCAGTAAAAAACCATCTATTACCAGTGGCGAGCCTGCTGCTGCGGTGAGGCACATGATGGGTATCTGTGGATCAGCACAGACCCAGGGCTGTCACAAACTGTGTGTGCTCTGGGCTGCTCCTGCATGGGGGGGGCTGGCCAAGAAGAAGATAAGAGATGCAAACAGGGCTCCCTGTTAGCCTGCAGCAGTTTAACATGTCTGTGCAGGAGGAAGACAAGGGCATTCATTCTTGCTCCCTATTTCTCAGTGAATGCAAGGGGTCTGGTTCCTTCTTTCCAGATTCTTCCCTGCTCAGGGCAGCTGGGGAGGCAATGGAGTGCGCATCCAGGCATGTGGCTGCGCTATCCGCAGCAGCACCGGCGCTGAGCTGCTGCCTGCTCCCACAGGGACCAGCTCTGTTAAAGCCTCACAGAACTGGAGCAATAAACAATCCTCTCAGCCCCAAAACACCCTGCCTAGTTAGCCACGCATCTGCTGAGCTAAAAGGACTTTTTTCTTCCTTGATGAATCCCAAGCATGATAATTGTATTTGCTATGATAAAAAGTTAAATTGCATAAAATTAATATTGATTCAAATTAAACCATTTGTCTCCTTTCACTTTTCAGCTCCACAAATACAATTATTGCTTCAGCTATTACATACCAAATAAAATTACAAATTGAAATTGCAGCCTGTTTTCTGGTGCTTGTTTCCCCCCAGTCCCAGCTCCCACTTGCAGGGGAGAAGGAAGCACTGAGCCAGCAGCTATGGGGATCTCTGGAGCATGTGGAATGGGGATGTATCACGCACTGCAACGGGCAAGGCAGGGAGGAAGCACCCAACAGACCCAGCTCCCATCCGCAGACTTCAGAGCTGATTCCCTCCCTTCTCTTCCCTTCCATCGCCTTCTCATGGTGATAATTGGAGAGGAAGGAAGGAGCTATAAATACCTCTTGAAATTAAAAGGAGTGTGTACAGGCTTGGCGGAGCGGGAGAATACCCTCAGGGTCCCGGTTCCTCTCCCCTACACCTATTCGCAAGTGTTTGCTTTGAGTTTTTCATCCATCTCCTCCGGGATTACAGGCAAAACAATATTTGACAGCCCAGGAAAAACACTGTTTCTATGGAGTGCTGTTTGCTCATGCCAGGGATGAAGATTCGGCTGGGAGGGAAGCAGGCTCAGGCACCTGAAAGCCACACTCCTAAAAGCTGGAAAGTCAGTCCCTGCAGTAGGCCACATGCAAAGATGTCCCTGCTGCCTTCACACTGCCTGCAGCAAAGCTCTTGGAGCAGAGGCTATGGCAGCCAAACTGCTCCTGGATCCCATGAACAGAGCCGAATCCCAGTGCCCACCTGCGGTCTGCTCCTATGCACAGCATCCCCTCCTGAGCACCACAGCACCGCGCTGCCCGGAGGAAGCCCAGGATGATTTTGTTCCCATCATCAGGACCAGCTCAAGGGAACAACCTCCCCATGAAAACCTTCTCTCTAAAGGCCAGGGAGCTGCTGATGAGCAGCACCACAGCATCACCACCTGGGACCGGAGCTTCTAGGGCACAGAGTGAAGCAGAAAGCAAACAAGGCTTGCTTGGGTAGGAAACAATGGATTTTCCCTGAATCTGGGCTTGTTCCAAAACGAGTCCCTTGCTGCAGGGCACTTTGCCAGACCCAGACCCCAGCCTCGGAGCCAGGAGAAGTTCATTGAGCTGGAGAGGATTCAAACAAACACCCCTGGCACAGCGCAGCAGGCTGTTCAGTGAAGTCGTTTCCAAGCGGCTCCAGCATCAAACAGGTTTATTTCTGTAAACTTCAGTGGATTCGGAGGCAGGGCAGAGATACCGAAATCACTCTCAATGGGCAGATTTGGATCGAAGCTGCTGTGTGAAACTCCAAGTAATCACTTCAGGCAAGTGGCTGGGGCCAAGCTCTACCCATGACTGCCTCAAGCCAGCCCTGGGGGGAGCATCGCATGGAATGAGTGCAGTGACTGGCTCTGCCCCTGCAGCTCATACCCCCCAAATCCCAGCCCAAATCAAGCATTTGTAATGGGGAAAAGTACATGTCCTTCTGGAAGAGGGGCTTGATGGAAAGGCAAAGCCTCCTTCCCTGCAGTTGAGAATTGCATGGTTCAGTACCAGTACACACCACCAGTGCCCAGCTTGCAGACTGAGCCAAGGAGCGGTATCTGCTGGGACACAGCCAGAGCTGAGCGGGCTGTGGACCTCAGCATGAAGGGTCCAGGCTTTAATGGGACTGGGGGAGGAAGGAAAGGACTGAAAGGAAAAGGACAGGTGATTACACATTCAGCTCAGCCCTGACTTGTTCTCCTGCTCCATTCGGAGAGCTTTACAGTGCTTAATTTAAGGTGCTGCTCCATGCAGGAAACTCACAGAGCAACACACTCCTTATTTATTATCTCTCCATGATTTCAAGTGAAATTCTCCCATTTAGTAACCTGAAGGAAGGGAGGAAAGGTCCACAGTGCTGCTGCCAGCAGATCACACATGGGGTCTGTGAGCAGCCTTCACAAGGAAAGAACTGCGGATGAAACTCTGCCCTTGCCTATACCTGCCTCCAACCCTGCCCCATCTCACCTCCTGCTCCAGCTCTTCCCTACGGCTCCGCTGCCCTCCAGGAAAACAAGAAGCAAAACCTCCCGGAGCCCCCTGTGGAAGCATTTCTGAGCCCAGACATGCTGTCAGGCAGCGAGCAGCAGCCTCATTTTCCCTCGTCTCATCTGAGCCCATTGTGAGCAGCTCCCCGCGCATCCTCCCCTGTGCCTCTCGGCGGCTCTTCAGCTCCTGCCTATTCTCCGATGCCTTGTTGTCCTGAAAAGTGAACATGAATTGCTGCCAGCTCAAATTAGTGTCTTTCCACAGACGGCCAGCTGAAATGTTGGAAGAGGAGAAGGAGTCAGCTTCAAGTCTTCAGAGTTCAGCATGTGGCAAATACCGAGCTTGTGAGGAAGCGTTCGGCAGTTCTGCTTCCTTTATCTTTCTTCAGTGGGAACTGGGCTCCTCATGGAGAGCACCTGCTTGCAGCAGACGGGACTTGAGCAAGGCTCTGAAGGATGATTAAACTCTATACATAATATAGACAAGAAATGGCAGCACTGCAGCCCAACCATGGGTACTGAGCATGGTGTTTTGGCAGCGCTCGGTGCTGCAATAAGAAGTCAATGCTGGCAAACCCTTGCCAGGAGATGCTGAGGATAGCCATAAATATCAGAAATCAAATAAACCAACCTGCAAGAACAAAATGGTCTGCAAACACCTCGGTGGTCGGTAACTCGCCCCCAGCAGCAGTCCCCAGCTCACATAGCACAAGTGAAACAGCCTGAAAGCCTCTCACTGTGGGATTGAAGGGAGACTGGAAACCCCATTTCATTTCCTCAAAGCCCAGATAACTCCAGCAGAGTGAGCTGGATGAAGAGAACCTTCTGTCGGGGCAGTGATTGATGCTATCAGCGTGTGTGTGACTGCCTGGGCTCGGTAGCTAACTGGAACACATAGTGCTCCTTTGAAACGGCTTTCGGCTGCAGACTAAGCCAACAGAAGCCAGAAACAAACACAGCTTAATCCAGACACGTTTTGCCCAGTTACTGTCAATTGCCTTCCTGGTCTGGCCTCGAACCCCGTGGAGGGGCACAGGCTTTTTATTGACCAGAGAGATGCGGCTGTAATCTCTCTGGAAATGCACATTAAAGGAATTTTAAACCCGGGCTTATCTCCATGAGAAGTCCTTAATGACTCCTGTGCAGCTGTTACAGTGCTTATGCAAATACTGCAAGTGCATATTTAAGGCTCTATTAAAGGCAAATTTACTGGTCTGTCCATAAAGCATAGAATAGAACATAGAATACCTCCATACACCTGGCTGCACAGGTTGGGTCTCAAACACAACCATTGCCCCCCTGTTCAGCTGGGGTTTGGAGGGCCTCACAGGATTATAAACAGAACATAGAGGCAGCCTCAAGAGAGGCCTCTGAAGGAGACCTGCACCCATCTCTAGCCACTTTTGAATCAAAACGTAGGAGTAATATCCAAGTAAGAGAAGAAAAAGTTAAAGTAGAAAGATGTAAGGAAATGTGATAGAATTCAACTTAAATTAATGTTCCAGGCTGGGATAATGCATGTGTATATATGCACGATTGCTATCAGCTCTTTTGTTGGGAAGCTGGAAGAGCATGAAAACAGTAACGTGTCTTCTAACAACACCTTGAACCTGCCAGAAGTCGCTGTACAAGTGAGAAGAGTCTCTGGCATTTTCTCTGGGCTATGAAGAGAAAGTTAAATTGATTCAGATTAATCTTCATTTGAAAAGCCACCTCACTGCAGGCTTTGAGCAGCAGATGGATGGAGCACAGGAGCGCTGGGAACTTCCAGTGCTCCCAGAGCATCTCTCACTGTGTGGGCATTGCAGAGCCTCGGGAACGCCGTGATCTGGGGCTGGCTCCCAGGCCAGCCCCATTGGGCCCTCATCCCTGCTCCTACCACTTTGCAAGGTTCCTGGTACTCAGCTAGAGCCAAACAATGCAGCCACAGGTTGCACATCCCCTTAAAGACCTTAAGGAGAGGAGGAGACCAAAGATCCCAACTAACAGAACACTTTAATTATTATTCTTGAAAGTTTACAAGCAAATACAGCATCAGATCCTAGGAAGGTTTAATGGAAAGAAATTAATTTTCCCAACCTAATGAAGCACTTGAGCTCTAGGGCAACGCCTGCTAATGGTGCTTCTATGGCAGCTGAAGAGGCAAGAAATTCTGTTCCATAGTAATTTTAAATATAGTCCTGAAGATCTTTCCCATAAATCACAAAGTCACATAAGGGCTGCGCATAACAACTTGTCAGATTACATAAATAAAATGATTCTGGATACTTTACGAAGAAACACTCTTATTCCATTTGCAGAGCCCCAAGCTTGAGGAGACTTCAGCATCTGAATGAACCACCAGCCATTCTAGACCTTTCCTGTATATTAATGGCACCAAATCTGATAACCATGCAGGCTTTAAAAAACCAGCTCTAAATGGTATGGACAAGAGTTTGTGCAGGGAGAGATCTCCTGCAGGACTGCTCAGAGAGAACAGCTTCCCATGCACGGAACAGGATGATGGGTGAGGAGCTGGAGAGGGAACTGCACTGACAGTGCCTGGCCGGGTTCCAGAAACTGATGCCCTGGGGCTCAAGTGAAGCCAAAACCTCAGCCAGGGACTCAGGGATGTTCACTGAATCATAGGAGCACCCCCGTCAAGAGCTGCATAAATGAGGGCAGGGCAGGCACTCATCAGCTTTATTCCTCCTTTACAACAGGTAGTATTTTAATGCTTCCCTCCTCAAATCGCTCTTTCCTCAAGGACCAAAACTCCACAGGCTGATGTGCTACTGCCATAGGAACCTCTCAGCTCGGCATCCCCAGGATGTGCTTCCCAGACAGTGAAGGTGCAAACCCCCATGCCTCCCATTCCCAGATAATGTCAAGGTGAGTATTAATATCCTTGTGAACCTCTCGTCGGCCAGACTTCAATAGAGGAATGGCAGGGAAGGAGGAAAAGAACTCATAACCAAAACCTGAATTAGCGCTCTGGGGTCATAGATAAGGACTGGAAGACCTGTGCAATGAGCCCTCCAAATGGACCATCTTCTGGCCTTGGACCGCTCTTAAATCACAGCTGCCAAAGTGACTGCCCCATCAATCACATTTAATGGGACTGCAAATTACCACTGGATTATGCTTCATTTAACGCTCCTGTGAGAGGATGCCCGAGATGCTCCGAGCTGGCACGGGGAGGGAGCAGGTCAGCATCCACCAGCCAAGCCACCTCATGAGCCACAATTAGAGCAAGGCACATATTAAGCTCTTTCTGCCTTAGAATTAACTTGGTAAATGTTCTCCTCTAAGCACTAACACAGCTGAAGAGTGACAGTCTGGAAAGGCACAAAGAGACGAGACCATGATGGGGAGAAGCTGTTGCTCCTGGCATTCCCAGCCATGCACATCCTTGCTGCCAGGGCTCCGGGTGTTTGCATCCCACCAACCACCAGAAAACTTCTGCAGCTCCTCAAACAGTGCCAGAAACCACAACATTCCCCTTAATGACTCACCTGCCTCCACGCTGCATCCAAACCGTCAAGTGGGTCTCATAGCAACTGCCAGATTAGCATATCTCCCTAAGCCAGGCTTATGACTGTGAGCTGGAGGGTAGAAGGAAACGCTGGTGGAAAAGCACTTGGAAATAGGCAATTCCCTGCAGGCCACCACAGACATGCCAGGGATGAGCTGCCACCAAGCTCCCCAGAAGCACAAGCAGGATCTGACCACAGGCAGCACTGGCTCCTTATCTGTGTCTTAAATAACATCTCCCCCAGCCCAATCAAGCCCCCACCCTATGGGCAGCTGCCTGCTCATCTGCCTGGTGCCTGCCCACCTGGGAAAGGTGCTGAACCAGCACTCAGCACCAGCACCCAGCACCCAGATCCCCCATCCCAGGGGACTTTCTGAAGTGAATGCATTCTGGGTGCTGATGGCCCCCAGCCCCTGCGAGGCAGCATCTGGGCCAGGGTCACCAGGTGTCACTGCTTTAGAGAGATGCATCCAGCTCTATTTGTGTTTGATGCTACAGCCAATTTGCTTTGCAGAGATTTCCTTGCTCCATGGACTGACAGCGTTTCAGAGCCTTCTGGCCAGCAAGTTAAGCTCTCCATCTGTCTGCACTGTGGCTTCCACCCCCCCCGGCTTGCTCCATTGAGCTCCCATGGTTACGTTCAGTCTCTGGCACATCATCATCAAATTGTATCGCAGAATCATGTCCATGATTTCCCTTTGCTTCCCATAACCCATGTGATGGGGGGAGAGGGTCTGCACCAGCTTTCTGTGTTAACTTCCCCTCTCCACGAGTGTGTGTGTTTGATGTGAGAGACGGTGTGAGCCCCCGTTAGGCTGCAGGAGTGGTTTACTCCACATGCGCTTTATAACAGGGCAGGGAATACCAACAGGGAGATCACATAACCACAGGGATACAGAGATGATCTCACATGGGAGTGCTTTACAGCTCTTCACAACAGATTATTGGAGGGTGCTTTAAGCCCTTGTGCCATTATCTGTGCCTAATTTTCCGTTCCAGCCCCAAACATTTCAATTTCCCCCTTCACTGATCTCCTGCTTTAATAGCTCTTCCAAACTTGGCTTAAGCAAAGAAGTGCCCATTTGGTACCGTTCCTGCTGCACCCCACTGACACTGATGCCTCCTTTCTTTCTCCTTCCTTTCTCCTTCTCTTTTCCCTTTTCTCATCTTTTTCTCCTTGAAAACAACAGCCTCTATTTCCTCGCTCCCTTGGGAATCACAGCACCAGCCCTGCTGCTGCCAGGATGCTGCATTGTCCTGCTCGCTCAGCTGCAGTCTGGGAAGGAATTCCATGGAGCTTGTCAACCTTCACTTTTCCTTTTCTTTTCTTTGCAGTCCTCAAGCCCTGCTCCAGCTGACACTCCACTTGTACAGCCCCAGCGGGACGTGAGGCCAGGAAACCATTCCAAATCAGTTCAGTCCATTAAAGCCATACTCAGACAGCCCTGGTGAGCACCCCAGCTTTGGAGCCTCTTGTCCCACCACTTTGTTTGCTCAGCCAATGCACTGAGTGTTTTGGCTGCACTGTTCAGCCTCTTCCCAGCCCCTTGGAGAAAGGATGCTCCCAGGCTCCGGTGCCTGCTGCTCCGTGTCACTCAGTTGTCACTGGGCTTTGTCCCTGCCAGCGTGCCATATCCCGGATGGAGTCCACTCCAATGGGCTCCCAGTGTCCCCGGCACAAGCGATCCCCATCTCCTGGCACTGAGCAGGGATGTGGGCTTGGAAAAGGGTTTTTAGCCTCTTGGCTGCTTCGTTCCCCATATCCTGCGGCAGGTGAGGCCTGGGAGGTGTAAGTAAGCACAGGCTGTTCTGTCCTTGCCTCTTCCCAAGGAGAGGCAGCCCCAGTGGCTTTGGGAGTCAATTAACTGAAGCCAGGCAGTGCTAAAACCTGCCAGCCCAGAGGGAAAACGCTTTGTTTGCCTTTTAAACATTAGCCCTGGCTCCTGTTTTTCAGCCACTCTGCTTGACTTACAAAGACCTTGGTGGGATAAGGGCATGCACAAGCCAGCTGCCCCCGGGGTGATGTGGGACATGGAGCCACAGAAAAGCTCCAGGTTCCCTATTTCCCTGCCCAGGAGGGGCAGATTATGTGGGCTCCCGCTTTCTAAATCCCTGGGAAAGTAACAGTGCAAATATCCCAGCACAAAGCATTAACAGCACTGATCGATACCATTGGCTGCGGGATGGTTCCCAGATGAAAGGCTCTCTGGGCTGATGGGCAGCAAATGGGGGAAAGTGTGGCTTTTCTCTTCCTGGGCCTGTGATCGTGGCTAATTGCTCTGCTGTACAGGTTTATGGACTGTTACATGGATACTGCTCTTCTCATGGCTCCACAAAACTGTTTTATTAATGGCACTGGCTGCAATCCACTGCTCTCTGTACAGCTGTTGGTCTGGACGTCAGCACTGGGTCTGAAGCAAGGAGAAGGAAAACACGAATGAAAAAGAGGCAGGGAAAAACAAATGTCAGGCTGTGCTTTTTATAGATGGAGGGCTAAGTGCTGGCCAGCCTCTTAAGAAGAGAAAGGTGTGCTGGTAATTGGAAACATTGGACCAGGATGCTGTGCACTAACTCCCTGCATCAGGCTCGGCTCAGCTCGGCTGAGACCAAAGGAGCTTTGTCTCTCATGGCACAGTCTACGCATGGCCAGTCCCAATATGCAATGGGCATGGGGACAGGGAGGCTGGAAAGAGGAGAATCCAAGGGAAGCATGGAGCTGTCATGGAGTGGATCCTTCTTCTCAAGCAAAAATGGGATGAGGGTTGGCCCCATATCACCATCACCTACAGAGGAGTCCTCTGGATAAGCAGAGAATTCAGAAATACTCAGTGTGAACCAGAGGCTGAACTAGCATTGCTTAACTATGGCTTCTCCTGGGAAACTAAAGCCCCACGGCCACGCTTGGCCATGCACGTTAACGTTGCCCACTGGAAACACCAGGCGATGCTCTCCAGCCTGTGAAACCAGGTGATGTATTCTAAACACTCGCACTATCGAACGCCACAGCGAGTACCAGGCAAAGAAACCAACTGTTCCGTGACCCAAGCCAACTGAAATCAATTGTTGCAGGGGGAAAGCGCAGTCAGCCACGTCTGAGCCCTTTGACAGGTCAATAAATACCACACCTGAGAGGACGCAGCTCATCCGCGGAGGTGGATGCGCTGCCCTGGCATCGCCGCTGGAGTGGTACCCTGCTCAGTGGGCACCGAGAATGGATCCCATGCTGCGTGCTCCGGCACTGCTGACCTCGGCTGTGCATGGGGCTTCACATGGGGCCACAGCTCCAGGTCTCACAGGGCTTTCATTTGCACCTTCTGCTGTCCTTCCGAACGCTACAAGCGAGGACCAGGCTCCCACAACACCCACCAGCTCCTGCCTCTGTCCTCTGCTCCCATCACATCACTTACACACACTTGTGAATTTGCAAGGAGAAGACAGCAACAACCCTGAAGAAACTCTGTTCCCGCTTCGGCCTGACAAGGAACTAAGATAGATGTGAATTTTCAGTTAATATCATGCTCAGAGGATGAACGGGAACAGCGAGGATTTCATTCTGGGAAGTTTATTAAAAACATACAGACATGTCACTGCCAGCAGAGCTGAACAGGTCCCGGGGTCCTGGGTTGTATCAGTGTCAGTAAAACCTGAGATTGCGTCTAACAGCAGCCTGGCACTTGAAACCTGTGAACTGCTCGCACACGTGTTTCCTGAGCCCTCAGGAGGCAACACGAATCCCATTGAGTCTCCAGCACAAGCTGCGGGCAGCCACTGCGCTCCCCATCCCTGCCGGCCAGCAGAGACCCAGCCATGGGTTGATCCCACCATGGACCAAACCCACCATGGACTGGCCCCACTGCGAGCAGTGCCAGCTGCATGTCTCCTTTGCTGCGGCATCCTCGGGGCTCTTCCTTTCCAACACCCTCCTGCCATAATAATTCATCCCTCTGCTGAGAGGCTTCGCTGCTTCGAACTGCTTATTAGCACAAACTGCCTGGCAGTAATAAAATGCTCTCTCAGCGCTCATCATTCACTGGGCACACAAGTCCACGGCCAAATGCTGCGCCATGAGCCTGGAGTTGGATGCACCCTGCGGGCTGGTTCCATCCATGGAGAAAGAGGCCAGGGGTAGGGATGAGCTGTTGGCTGAGCCCATTACTCACCGCAGAGCCACAGGCACCCTCACATACCTCCCTCCATGTTCCATCCCCATGGGGAGCTTGGCACTTAGAAGGGGTGTGAAGAGCAGCAATCTTGGCTGTGAGACCGACTCATCAGCTTGGATGATGTACTTCCACTTTTAATAAGAAATAGTACTCAATATAGCACATTTCCAGCATTTATTGAGCTGAAGTGCCTTCCACTGCTTCAGCGCTGAGCCCCGAAGCCTGTCCTGGATGATTTAAGAACGATCCATCTGGAAAATGATGCAGACAATTTGTTACATCCAGCCAGAGAGCCAT
The DNA here is from genome assembly GCA_009867235.2 of Psittacus erithacus. Classification (NCBI taxonomy): domain Eukaryota; kingdom Metazoa; phylum Chordata; class Aves; order Psittaciformes; family Psittacidae; genus Psittacus; species Psittacus erithacus. The sequence continues at coordinate 103,371 of WYDI02023065.1, forward strand.
AGAAACCACAATAACAAGCTTAAATGATTTCAGCATCGCTACATCATCCAGCCCCAGCCAATCTTCCTCAAAGCCACCGCCGAGGTGCTGTCACCACATCACACACAGCTCCTCATCCCAAAGCTGGTGCAGCCCAGCCTGATGCTGGGAGCCTAGCTCCTAGTGTGGGACACAGGGATGCCAGCACGACCAATTCCCCATGACCAAGCATCCTTTCCTACCTTCCCCCTTCTTGTCTCCACCCCGAATCCCTATTTGCAAATAAGAAGATACAACCAGTTTAAAAGCCCTTTCTCGGTAGGCTCCTCCTTCCGCAGGCAGCACTGTTGCATGTTGATGGTTACTACCTAGCCCTGGATAAATCAGGGCTTCGTTTTTCAAAATAGCATGTTGATTGATGCTTAAAATATCTCCAGCAATTACTTCGCCCCGGTATAATTATAATAATTAAACTTGGATAATGCTTAGTCCTACTTTTTAACAGAGCTGTGTGCTGCGGCATCAGTGCGCTCGCGTTTTGTTTCCAGCCTCATTTTCCAGTCTCGCCGCGCTGCTGGGCTGAGGCAGCCCTCAGAGTGTGCAGCGGCAGCTCCAGCGCTGAGAAGGGGATGGTGACCCAGGGGACCACCTGAGGCACCTTAACCCAGCGTGGCGGCTGTGCCTTGGTCCTCACCACGTGGCAGGGTGAGCAGCAGCAGGAAGGGATGCTCCCGGCTCCGTGCTGGGTGCGATGGGTGCTGGAGGGGCACAGGGACATCCAGCAATGCGGGGCCGGCTCTCCCCTTTGGCTGCAATGCAGAAGGCTGAGCTCAATGGGCTGGGCAGGAGCTTCTGCAGCATCATTTCACTCGCATGAGAAGTGACCCAAGCAGCAGCACCAGAGCTGCTGCCTGCTCCTGCAGCACCACAATCCATGCAGCATCCATCCAAGCTGTCTGGCTCCCCATGTCCCCTCTCCCACACCACATGGCTCAGCACAGTATTCCTCCCCTGCACTCCTCTGCTCACAACTTTGCTGGTGAGTACGTTTCTGGCTGTGATAAATAGCAGGGAAAGGAATGAGATCCCAACACTTTATTTCATGCCCTGAAATCCCACTTGTACCTGGAAATGAACAGAGTTCTCCAGCTGATATATGCAGCTCCGAGGCCATTCACATCCTGTTAGCTTGTACACAGTGTCACAGTGATTTAAGCTGGCAATTCGGCCCTACAATGAAGAGCATCTCACTTTCTCCCTCCTCATTTTCCTATATGTTTTCCCTCAGAAGGGAGCTTTTGGGAAGGATTTGGCTTGGCTGCATCTCTGGTCCTTCCTTTGGTGTGCTAACAGGCACTGTGGGAGATACAAGCAGCGGGCGGCTGTGCCGAGCTCTGCCTGCCCAGGTCATCCCTCTTCAAAGCAGACATGGACACTGAAAACAGCTTTTTTCTCCCCTTTCTAGGTCAGGTGGCATTCCAAAGCTCTGCAGCTCCGTCTGTCCAATGAGCAAGAGCAGGGCCAGCCCTGGCTGGAACACGACAGCCCAGGTGTGACCCCTCATCACCCACTGCAAACCCAATTTGCAGACAAAAAGCATCATTCTAATACACAACTGCTCACAGCCCAAATTTCTCTTTATGTACAACATACACCCAGGGTAAGCGATCCTGCAACGCCTGCTCACCTTGCTGCATAGCTGTTCATTTAAAACATCATTAGTGATGTTTAGTTAGCTCCCCAAGTGTCCTGTTGGAGGGATTCATTCTTTCAAGCACTATCCCAACACACACACATGGGTCCCCACTGCTTGCCCCTGTGCCCCCACCTCTGCCACTGGGCTTGGAGGTGTGTGCTGCCATGGTGGAGATGCTGAGACTCTCTTCCGAGGATGCGCAGTACCTTCTTCCCAAGATATACAAGACCCTCTTCGCAGGACGAAGGCAGGGCTGCTTCTCAGCCGCTTGCCCCATAAGGGTGCACAACCAAGGAGGTTTCTCCCTTCCAAGCCACCCAAACTCCTCCATACCCTCCCCATGGACCGCGGCCGCCTCGCAGAGGAACCCAGTCAGCACCCAGCTGCGCGATTCTCATATCAGTTTTAATAGCAACATCAGAGTACTAAATATACACAGGGAGATCGGTATAGGGTGGCATTTACAGTGCTTCCAAGTACACAGCTTCCAAGTACAGAGACAAATTAAAAACCACTCGGGAAGAGGAGTCCTGGCCCCGCAGCATCCCCTGCAGCAGCGTGCCGGATGTCCCGCGGCGCGGGATTTTCCCAGGGAACAGAAAGAAGTACTCAGTGATGTGAAACCAGGTACAAAGGAAAAGCTGTCTCATGTTAGAAAATGGGGGTTTTGGCAAAATAAAAATAAAGTGTAAACTCCAACTGTACATGTCCTATCAAACGGAAAAAATAAACCGCTCGGAACCTAAAACAGAAGAACCTGGGTCAGAAATCTGTGCCCTTAGTGTACATCTTTTGTGCAACGCATACTTTTTCTCAAAGTAAATATTATCTCCACTCGTGACACTGTTAAAAATGCACCTACAAACGCTGAGAAGAAGTCTTAAAAATGTGTGAGAAGCGTTACATGGGATCTGGAGACCGGACCCAGGGGCTTGGAAATGGGGAGGGATTTCTTGCTGGTTTTGGAAAAAATCACTTACAGATTTTAGACCTGGTTGAAGGAAAATTCCAACCACATTCATCCTGAAACGGGTGGGCTGAGATAGGAGAGAGAGATATATTTTTGTTCTAGTTTATTTCTTTTTTTTGTACAAAATATAGAATATGTGTAGAATATCTACTATTTAACTACCATTTTAGCTGAACAACCTTCCTTCGCAACCAGCTGCCCATGGAGAAGAGGTAACCCAAAATCCACTCCGCACCTCCCACCTGGCCCCCCCCCGCTGCCCGTTTCTCTAGCTGGGAAGACAGAGTGATGGTAAGCTATCAGCTTCGGAGAGACGGCTCCTGGCACAGGCCGGTGGTGAGAAGGGCTCGTCCCAAACCATCCTCTCTCTAAGACAGAGCCACAAACAACACGCGGACACAGCACTACATGGTTGGGGGATGCAGCAGCCTTTGGGCAGCGCTGATGTGTTTCTTAGGAGCTACTCGGGCTAAGAAATCCATAAAATGAACCAAAAAGAACCAAGAAGCAGTAAGCTGGGAGTTCACGGCAAAGCAAGGAGCAAAACTTGGTTTTCCTTCAACCTGCCAGAACCACAATGAAACAAAACACAACAGGCTCTGTTTCTCCAAGGACAGGGCACGCTGGAGCATGGTTTTGCCTGATGCCATGTCCAGACGGCTCCCCTGGATTTACTGCTCATCCACTGGGCCCCACCACACGAACCCACAGCTCCCCAGCACAGCGAGGTGACCCCCGTACACAGCAGGGACCTTCACAAGGGCTCTGCCACCACCTCACCCCTCGCAAGCCCCCGCTCAATCCATGGCAGTGCAGAGGGTCCAGCTCCCAGAGCCGGGTCCCACGGTGGAACATTCCCGGCTGCCTGTGCAATACTACTGGACTGGAAAACAGGCTCAGCTTCTGAACAAGAGCAGAAAAATCCCTAAAATCCCTAATTCTTAATTCTCCAAACACGCACAAGCCTGTTGTCCCTGCACAGCAGCAAGACCCAGCTGCCCATGGTCTATGCCATGAAAATGAGACTTTCTGTTTTCATTTCTTTCTCTTCTTTTGGCTTTCATCAATAGCAGGGAATGAAATAACTGCTGTTCATTTCTCTTTCTTATGATAGACCTTGGGCTGCAAGGATCCTGCCTCATAAATCGCAGCATTTACAGCTCCAGCCCTTCCCTTCTTCCTTCCTTCCTTCCTTCCCTTCCTCCTGGCAGTTGTCCCTTGTTGGTGTGCTTGCATGCATAGGATGGGAGGGTTTCTCTGATAAAGTGCAAGTGCTGTTGGTCCTTATAAATAAGGGAAGATTGTGCATCTACTTTTGTTCCCCGGTTCACCACTCATCTCTTGGTGACCAGGACGTGTTCTTCTGCAGACAATGTGGAAAGCTCGTGCAAGTCCTGCCCTCAAAACCCTGCTCCTGTTGTCTGGGGTCAGGTACTCTCCTGCATTCTCTTTCCCTGACACACACACATAATTCCCTTTCCTTGCCCAGCAGCTGGGTTCCAGGCTTGGGGCAGGGCACATCTCCATCACCATCACCACCACCACTGCCTGTGCTGCCCCCAGCTCTGCCCAACACCTCCCCTTCAGGCAGCTGCTCCATACACACAGAAATGCAGAATGGTCCTTCAAACGCTCAGGAACGAGGGAGCTGAGGTGTATTTTATGATGTCAAATTGCCATGAACACCTGCGAGAACTCCTGGGTGCAGCCAGCACACACAGCTAAATCGGAAGATCAATGGGTGCAGCACAACAGCTCCCGAGCTGGAGTGGATTGATGCCAGCAGGGTCAAACACAGGAGAACTCAAACCCTGTGCCAGTGAGGGAGATTTGCAGGGGCTGCTCTGGCACATCAGTAAAACGCAAAGGCTCTGGAATACTGAGATGATGGATCACCCTGGAGTGGTCGCTTCTCACATGAGTTCTGGCTGACCCCGCTGCAATGAGCTCCCCTGGGCCGCTGTGGAGCGAGGGCGCTGGTAATTCAAGCAAGGTACCACTCTATGCTATTCACTGCAGCCCAAAGGTCCCCACTGTGTATGTGAGACTGCCAGCAGCAGCACCAGGACCCCCGTTTCGGGGCAGACCCCAGGGACACCCCAAGGGAAAATGCTCCTGGCATATATCAAGGAAGGTTAAAGCTCTGGGGAGCACTTCCCCAGCTAAACACCATCTCCTACCCCAAGGCAAGCCAGTGGGGACATCTACCCAATGTCCCAGAGAGCCAGACATGAGCCACACAGCAACACCCCTTTTGCCCAGTGCCTGGCCCCATCATGGGAAGGTTTGCTTTGTGAAACACAAGAGCAGATCTCTGCTCTGATGCAGGACCCAGCCCTGTTAAATACCCACAACAACAACATCCAGCCCCGGGGATGCATATGTTGCCTATGCCCCCCCCAGTAGAAACCACCTCTGCAGGAGGAACATGGATGAAACCCTGGCCAAGAGCAACAGGAACCCCTCTCCTCCTCCCTGGCTGCAGATCGGCAGCAACCCTGGTGTGGAGCACACCAAAGGAGATGCTGGAGTCTCACTGGAGTTGCAGGGAATGTTGCCAATGCCTTTGGAGACGCTTGGTTCAAGTCCACAGGTAATCATCAGGTCTGGCAAGGAAGACTTCTTCCTGGGGCAGCTCCCAAGAACTCAGGGAAGATAATCCAGACTGTGCAATTCCATCAGGAAAGGACAGAAAAGAATATGGGAACAAGAGACTGCACTCGTGGCTATGTGCAACACCAGGAGTTTCTGCCTTTTTGTCCATTATAATAAGGGAATGGAGCTGAACAGCTAGGGATGAGTAGGGATGTGTATCCAGACAACTCTAAAAAGCACTAGTACTGACGAAGGGCAGTTTACAAAAAGAACTGGAGGGCTTTGGTCTGAATTCTGCTGTTGTTCCTACCCAGGTAATGCTGAAGCAGCCCAACCCCAGCTGTCTTAGTGCCACAGCCCACTGGTACCACTGTGAGCACTGGGATGAGCAACAAACCAAACCGGAGCCACTGGAACCATGGGCAAAATTCCCTTCGCAAGGAAGAGGCTCCCAGGAGCTCTCTGGCCCTGGAACAGGTCAGGAGGCAATGGGCTCGTTCCTCTCGTATGTCTCACAAAGGGCTGAGCAAGCTTTGGTGTCATGGCCAATTTAGAAGCCATTTTCTGACATAACCCCCTCATCCCACTCCTGAAATTTGTCTCTTGTGCCAAGAGAGGCCCATCCTTCAGAAGTCCACACTTAAAACCTGTTCCCAGCCATCCCCAAGGCATCACACTTAGGTCAGTAAGACAACGGCAGACACACGCTTTGGGGCTTTTCCTACCTACCACAAGGATGTCTCAGGCTACACAAGTCTGGAAACACCCTTCAGCACCGCCTCAAGCCGCTCATGCTCGCTTCCCGCTCGCCCTGCTCCTGGGAACACGATGGTGTGGGAAAACCACCTTGAAGACAGGGTCCATAGGGAGCGGGAGCAGGATCCGCCCCGCGCCTGCGGCATCCGGCATGGAGGAAAGGGGAGCTCCTCTGCTGCCCGCTCCCCTCGCCGCAGCGTTCCGCCTCCTCCGACCTCCCACAGCAGGAATGCACTTTGTGAATTTGGCCCCGACGCAGCCTTTTAGCTAGAATCCCATCTCCATCCTCCTGTCATTCCAGACCAGGCTCCGGCGCACCCTGCCATCCCTCCTGCGGCTGGAGCAACCACCAGGCACTGCAGCCCTGGCTGACTCTGCCATGGTCACGTCCCAGCTGCTGGAAAAGCATTTCCGAAAGGAACCAAAACTATATATATATATATATATATGTATACATACATATATATGTCTATACATACACACACACACGTATATATATGTATATATGTCTACCTATATATACACATATAGGTTCAAAAGGCAAGCTGCCAAAGTAGAAAACATCGGCTCACCTGGTTTGTATTATGCGTGTTAAAGAAATGAGACTTTTAGCCCATGGCATCTTCTTTAAAAATGAGTATTTAAGATCTTCAAAAATTGCTACAGTACAAAAAGTGGTTGTGTGTGTATATATATATATATTTTCTCTCTATACGTATTGTATGTATGTACGCGGATGGACCAGGATGGATGACCCCACCAGAAGAGACGCCCCACGCATCCTCCACAATGTTTCCAGGCGTTAGCGACTCGGCTTCGGCTTCTCGCCAAGTCTCTGCATCGATACATGGCACATAATGGTATTATTGGCACAGGTTCAGAGTCACGTCCACGTCCAGGCTCCAGGCGCTCGGCCCTTTTCGGTCCCCCGCTGGCTCCTCTTCCTCACGGATCCTTTGCTCACACATTTCCCTTCCTCTTCCCCACCAAACGCGCTCTTTGTCCATCGCAGTTCCCTACAGGCGTGTTCATTTGTATAAAAATAGATTTGGCCCATAGAACGCTGCTCTTTGAGTCTCCTACTGGTAAACAGAAATGGTAGGTACAGGTAACCCATTATTTTTGTATATTTTTTACAGGTTCACCAATGGAATCCTGCGAAGGACGAGAAGAAAAAGAAAGATTAAATCACGACAAGGGAATGGCACCACGACTCGCACTGCTGCTCTGGTGATCCCCTGGAGCCTTCCCCCGCCTCCCCGCAGGGCTCAGGGGCACAAGCACCGATGGCAACCTTGGGGATGTGCATGGAAAAAGCAGGATGTTGGTGACCAGACACCAGTCTGCAGTGGGATTGGCACTGGGATCACTCCTTCAGCCTCCCCACTGAAGCCACAGCCCTTCCCAGCCCATTCTCAGCCATGTAAGCAAGGCCCTCAGTGCCACGGGTTAGTGGTGGCCTTGGCAGTGCTGGGGTAAGGGTTGGACTTGATGATCTTAAAGGTCTTTTCCAATCTGGTTGATTCTATGATTCTACGTTCCTTGAGGCAGCCCTTGGATCAGGGCACACATGATGGGACGGGGATGTTTTCTGTGAGCAGTGGAAGAGGTGGGTCTAAATGCACACTATTTCTTCAGGACCTCTTCCAAAGCATTATTTCCTTCTGATCCCCCTTGCATCCTGGCATTGTTCATACTTGGGCTGAGAGCAGCAAATGCTCTGGTAGATGAGAAGACAGTGATGAGCACTAACAAAATTCCCTTAAGTTAAATGCCCTAGAGAGATCAATATAGAACTGGTTAAGCATCAAAACCAGAGATCCTACAGAAGTTCTTCCTAAGCTATTTATTTGCTGCCTTCTGAAAGCTCTCTTCCTACATAATCCTGAAACCCCCATGCAAAGGCAATTACCCCCCATCATCCATGTGCGGCCGCTTGCTTCACGTGCGTATGACTTGGTGTGTAGTGTTACACACTGTAATGCACCCAAGTGTCCTGAGACCACTGCCCATGTGTGGCCTTCATCCCCATCCAGTGCCCCTGGTCCACAGCTCTGCCCTGAGCACTCAAGCTGGCCAGGGAATGCTTTTTGTTCAAGGGCTCTTTCCTCAGCATTATTTTAAAGCAAGATGCCCAATATTCACCATCCAAAAGAACAGGGCTCGAGTCTTAATTAGCGAGACAGATTTTACTGAGTCCTTAATCTCCCGCGCCAGGGCTGTGCCGGGACTGCTGTTATTCCTCCACGACAAGCCTGGATTTTTTATGATGACTCATTATCTGTTAATGTTAATACAAACCATTTGCTGTTGTTAGGCAGAACAGGGCCATCACAGCAGCTGCTCGCTGTGCTCCAAGTGTGGAATTACCACACAGCGCTGTACATTTTATCCACCTTGTGCAAAAGCTGCTGTCAGATCAATGTTACCATAACCAGGATGATTTTCAGGTCCCGAGTCGCCACTTCCCTAACAGCAATGCCGAATGTTTACGTCGTCCTGGATGAATCCTATCTAATGCATGCATTGCGAGATGTACAATTTGTATTGTATTCCAAACAGCCTCTCTTTGTGCAAAGTAGGTCAGTGCTTGATCAACCTTACAGATTTTTGTATAATCTCATTCCACGGGGTTTTTCAAAGAGAGTGGGATTAAGGACGAGAACAACACGAAATCACAGACTTCATTTCAGAAAGCCCCAAAGACAGTATGAAATCAAACCAAAACTGCCTCAGTTTGCTGCAGTGCCTCACCAAAGCCACTTGAGCCTCCAGCAAACTTCAGCTTTTGAGCTGCAGAATGGCTGTTCCTACCTCTGCTGCATCTCCTCTCTCATCTACTGCGATCAGGGCACAGGTAGTTTTCCTTCTTAAGCCCCTACGCAGATAATCCCTGAGCTGCCTAGCACAAATGTTATAAGTGACTGCTTTACTCTTCACCTAGACCAGCCCCGGGCCACGCTGTGGCTGCATCTGCACACGGAGCTGCCAGTGCTTCAGCGGGGACAGTGCCAGTGGCACAGGAATGCTCCCCATTGCTCCTCTTGGCATGGGACGAATCTGACCCCAGGAAATAACTCCAACATCTGCTTGCCGTGTAACCAGATGAGCTTCACCAGGTTTCCTGACACAAGCTCAGCGCTGCCTGCAGCTCTCCAGGCTGGAGACGGTTCCATGGTGCTGTCCTTTACATCTGCTGCCTGCACCCGCACAGCCTTACGCTGCCAGCAGCACCCTCAAATGCCAGGCTGCCATTTAGGTACAGCACAGTGCTGATCGGCTGCCATCTGTAAAGTGCACATTAAACTCCAACCGGCCTCCCGGTACTCATCTAGTCCAAATGTCCCCACACCCCCTCTGCCCTGTGTCCCTCTTGCGCCTCCAGCTCTGACTCTGCATGTTCACAGGACTAATTTGCTTGTTAGACAGCAAGGAGCTGTGGAGTGCCATCAATTAAACCTTTTAAAAGGCTCTGAGCCTTTCTACGAGTGAGGTTGCTGGCACAGTGTCCGGCGCAGTGTCCGACCCCTCCGGGTGCATGGCTGCGTGCCTGGAAAGCGAGGATTGCCCCATGGCTTTAGGATGCCCCCCTGATGCTGCCCACCATCCCCTGCACACACCAAGAGAAAGGGGATGGGAAGAGAACGCTGCACATAACCCTTCCAGCCAGGACGGAGAGCATCCTTCCTCCTGTGCTGACGGACAGAGAGTCAACACTAACTGCTGACTTCAGCATGTGCTGCTGCTGTTGGAAAAGCCAGCCAGGAAGACATCAAACCCTCCAGAAGAGGTGCAGCTCAAAGCATCAACTTTGCCACCAGCCTTTCCTCCAGAAACGAGAGCTGGAAAGGTATCCTCATCCCACCATCCTCCTGCAGCATCCATCTGGTGACAGCACAAGGCCACCCCAACAACAGGGAGACAGTCTACCAGGGAGCTTATCCCAATGCCATCTCCTCTGGGAAGGTTTTACCTTATGCAGTGACATGTGCAACTTGGAATATCCATTTTGCCTGCGGGATGTCCCAGCTGGCACACATGGATTCATGCAAAACGCTCTTTACATGGAGCTCCAATGCATCCTTCAACCAGATGCTGCTGGCAGAGCAAAGTCCCCTCAGGAGACACCAACACTGTGACCCTGGCAGGTCCTCAACCTACCAAGCACATCATGATAGCAGATGTAGGCAAACGTGTGTAGGAAACAGTACAGCATGGAAAAAATACAAAGTGACCTTTTTCTGACTTCTAAAGGATTTGGGCTGATCCCACTTTGGGACGAGGGCAATCTCAGCAGTATCTGTGCTGTGCTGATGCTCTCTACATTACTCCCCACACACGGGAGGGATCTCTGGCAGTGGCCTGGTTCTCACCATGATGTACCACTTATGCGTGTGTATTCCCTAAACACCCCGGTGCAAACACACACACGCCCATGTACCCATGCAGAGAACAGCTTTTGGATTAATCTCATTTGCCAACATTAATGAAACCAAACATTAGCATCCAGAACTGGATAAATAATTGAAACCCTATTATGGAGCTAATGCTCCAGATACGACTCGGATGGATTTTTCCAGAGCGCATCAATACGCGTTTTATGGATTCCATGAAAACGGGTCAATGAGAATTTCAAGGATTTAATAAGGCATGATGGGATGGCTTTGGGCTATTTAAGAAGATCTGTGGAGATGGCCAGGGAGCAGTCTTTGGCACTGAGTTTCACAGGACCTCAGGCAGGAATTGCACAGGCTTCCCATAGAGGGCAAGAGCTCAGAGCTGCTCATTCTCCTTCCCTCTATTACAGGCACAAGAGCTGCTGATGGCAGCTATGGGCAAAGCCACCAGTGAGCAGACAGGTGAAATCTTGCTTTCTGCCTTGTGCTCCCTGCACACACCTCACCTGGGCTGCCCAGACACCGCCAGCCCCCAGCACAGCCGTGACCATTAACTTTTTATTCCCTTCCATTCCAATCTAATTATATTTCTGTGTTCAATAGCTGAGTGTAATGTTAAACAGGCTATTCTGAGCAAGTGGCAGTCAGGAAAGGCAGCAAATTTCATTTACACTGAATATATGATTCATTACAGCAGGGATCTGGGACAGACCCATTAATTCACCTGAGTGCGTGGCTCAGATGGGCACCGGTGCCCCTCAGCGAGCCCCACACAACAAACCCTAACTGCTCCTCCTGCCACCTTCAACAGCAATACAAGGAGGGAAAAACGGCTCAAGCCAACTCAAAGCCAGGAAAGAATCCCCAACGATGTACTGCTGAGAGCAGTACAGCATCACACAACATAGCAGCACCCAAGGTGCGAACCTGGCTGCTAGCGACTGCGTGCATGAGCTTGCAGGATGCGCTTCCCGCAGGGCAAAGAAAGGCACAAGAGGAAGAGATGAGGAGAAGGAAGAGGAGGACCCCAGCACTCTCACATGTCAGTGTTTATGACAGCAAACATCATCACATGAGCTTTTGGGTACCAAGGGAGCACGCATGTCAGCTGCATGACTCATGAAAGAGATGGGCTGGCCATCATGCAACAAGAGGTTAATTACAGACCAGGCCACTTCACGGCATGGAAATTACCATTGCTTGTCGAGGTGGGCTGGAACCACAGGATCAGGCTGAAGTTCAAGGCTGCCCCAGGGACCCATGACTCTTAAATCCACATCCATCTTAGTCCCTGCCTTTTAGCTCTGGCCTGACTGCAATTGACCTCTGTGGAAAAGCCGCTTTGGTACCCAGCCTCCCATCCACAGCATCCTGTGGTCATCCCAAAAGATGGTTTCTGACACCCCGAAAGAAGCAGGAGCAGGAAGATGGCACCAGGCAGGAGGAGAGCAACCGCACCTGGACAGGGGATGAGAGGCATGGGGCAGGCAGGGGACAGGCATGGGGGAAGTGCGATACCTACCAGGAAACAGCCCGATGGCGTCTGCCCTGCCCCAGAAGTCAAACAGGTTTCGGCCAGTCAGCAGGAGATCTCAAACCATTTCTCAGACACAAAGGCCACAGGAATAAGATGCCGATCAGAAGAAGAGGGTCTGCAGTGAGCACAAAAAGGGGCTTGCGGGTGCTGGTATGTAACACAGCAGGAGCAAACTGAGGTGGCCTGCAGCGCAAATCAGCTGGTTTAGAGGGGAAAAATAACCACCTCTCTAAAGTAACGCTTGGGATGGGCTTATTGGCCTTGGAACCCAGTGAGGTGCAAAGCACAATCCCATGCGCACGCAGATGCCAGTTAAAAAGCTGTTGGCTTCCAGGCTTCTCTCCTTCATGCAGGTAGACACCAACTGCGGGTGGCACGTCCACCACGTCCAGCCAGGCTGCGCAGAGCACTGCATGCTCATTTTCTCCCTCAAAAGCCTCCTTTTGATTTTCCCTCTGCCTTTGATGGGAGACATGCATCTACAGCATGGTAAAACCAGCAGCACCCAGTGAATGGGCTCGGGGAGTCAGCCCTGCTGACCACCCCTCCTGTCAGACACGGGGTATGCAGAGAAGTGCTCACGCTTTCACCCTGTGCCACAAGCCCCCTCGTTAAAGCACCACTATTTCACGTCAGACTAACAGCTCATTTGGCAACTCCATTAATCACCCTGCTCATTCCCAGCCCAGTGGCTCTTGCGATGCCACTCAGGAGACAGCACGGATGCTGGATGATGGATCCAGCAGCATTTTACGTGCTGTCGGGAACTGGAAAACGTGAGGTGCTCAACACTGCCAGGGCTTGCTGGTTGGACTTGATCATCTTAAAGGGCTTTTCCAACCCAGTGATTCTATGACTCTGTTCTGTGATTCTGTGATATTCTAAGGTGATGCTGAGGATGGAGCTGCCTATGTGGCCAGTGGAGCTCTCATCCTGCCGGTGAGGATGGATGTCACTGAGCAACGTCCATCAGTGAGCATCATGGTTCAGAGAGCCGGAGGAAGCTGGGAGAAGCCCATGGGCATCTCCCCTTGGGAACCGGCGCCAGCACGGCACGGCTCTCCCCATCCCTCCTTACCTGTTTCCATTGAAGGTTGTTTTATAGTCCCCGGGCGAGCGCAGCGCCTCCTCCGCGTAGACGGGCACGGGGGTGCGGACGCACTCGTGGGAGCACTGCAGCGTCTCGTTGTAGGCGGTGAAGATGTCGAGGGCGCTGGGCACGCGCGCGGGCGCGAAGTCGGTCAGGTTCTGGCAGCTCTCCTCCTGCTGGTCCAGCTTGCGCTGGTGGCTGTTGCGCCGCGGGCGCCCGCTCTGCGCGCAGCTATGGGACAGGAAGGGGGGCATAAGCTCGCCTTATGGGCCGTTAGCTACACTGCACCCGCTGGTAGGTAAGGATTCGGGTGCTCTGGGAAGATCAGCCACAGTCAGGCAGTCACCTGGCTGGGCTTGGTTTTAAGGACCACATTTAAATGTTAGATGCGGGCTTTTTACCACCAGAGGAATGACTTAACAACTCATTCCTGTATACCTGCAGGAAACGAAAGCCTTCTTCTAAGTGACAAAATGCAGGGGGAACAACAAAGTGAAATGCTTGCCTTCTGGGAGGCACACGAAGGTTTTAACTTATGGGGATAAATAAACTCGGAGACCAGTCTGGCACAGCAGGCGTGCTCCCCTTCAGCACAGGGACGGCTGCTTCAAGCTAACTCCACTAGGATCCCCGCTCCTGGTTCAGTACATAGGAAACAAGGGGAGCACGAGGCAGCAGGAACCTGCCCTCGACCAGGCTGGTCCTGTTTAAGGGTCTGGATGCTGATTTAATTAAATGTCATTTTTTCCCTGAACGGGATTGACAGTGCCTATCGCAATGCTGGAGTTTGGGAAGGTCGCAGCCCCACGGGCAGCGGAAGCCGGGGAGCAGCAGCAGCACTGGGACACATCTTGCCCTGCACTGGCTGATGCAACCCAAAGAGACAGCCCCCGAAATAACCACCAGCTCCCCCAGCACGTTGCAGCAGTAACAAGGAGGACACTGGTGTGGCACAGCCGTCACTCACCTCCCACCCAAGGGGACCAGTACCAGCCAGCCCTTGCCTGTACCAGCAGCACTGGGGGCAGCCCAATATGTGCCCTAAAACACCAGAACTGTTTGGCAAATGCTACAGCTGAGCAAACTCATGGGGTGCTGCTTTCTGCCTGGGACACGCTGATCGTGCTTGCCTGCGGGGGTTCCCTGCTCATTTCCCCATCTCACCCATGGCAAACAGTTTCTGCTCTTCACTGATTGCTGTATTTATTTGTTTGCCCTTTTGGCTTCAGCATGAGGTTACTGGAGCTGTTCTGTTAAGCTGTAGTCAGCCGGATCAATGATACATACGGCTTATGTCTGCTATTAGAGAAAACCCCCTGACAAAGTACTTCCCCTGCTCCTTCTCTGGAATATTACTTCTAGTAGGGAAGTTTTGTCAAGTAAACCCCATCCGAGACACAAAAACGAGCATCCCTGGCTGCACTCCCGAGGTGTCCCCATGGGTCTGTCCCAGCAAAGCAAATTCGGCTGCAGGGCAAGCAACCCTGCACTGTGGTCGGATGCAATGCTGCTCTACAGCTCTGCTGAGATTAAGATGCCTCCATAGCCCTGCAAATAGGTTTTCCTCTAATCCCAGGGAATGAGCAGGCTTCTTCATCCACCCGCTTCTCTAATTCCCTCCTGGGTGCAGGAATCGATTTGCTGCAGGGCCCATGGAGAGCTTGGGTGGGCGGGAGGAGCCGATGGAGGAGAGAACCCATCACAGCAGCTCTCCCACCAGCCCAGAGCTGCATCCGAATCCCTCCACCAGCAGCACTGACCTCAAAGTAGGCCAGTTTCCCTGGGAAAATAGGTAAAGCCATGAGTGCCTGAAGCGAAGCGCTAACCTATTTTGCCATACGCCCAGCCACGCTGAGAGAATAAACGAGAGCAGATGAAGCTGGAGAAGCACGGGAGCACTCCAGGGGATGGGGCACACTTCAATCCAGCAGCATCCGAGGGGCTCGGAAGGTGCCCTTCCATCCCTGGAGTCGCAGGGAAGGTCAGAAAACTCAATTGCTTGCTGAGCCAGGCTGGGGATTTAAGGAGCAGCAGCAAAGCTGCTTAAGCAGAGCTGCTGAGGAGATGCCACCGGGCATGGGGCAGGTCCTGGCACCCTGAGGGAGCTCTTGCTGTGGCCAAACGTGTGACTTTGACCTCACCATGCGGCATCACGTGGCAGCGACTCAGCCCTGGAGCAGCGCTGTGCACGTGCACCAAGTAGGACCCACTGACTCCAGCCATGTGCTGGTCCCCAAAGCACAGCAAACCCATGTACTTCAGTTCCCCCTGGAGCTCACACTATAAAACCCCATTTTCTCCTGCAACTCCTTTCCAAAGCCACCCGGGTGGTTGCTGCAGGCGTTAGCACCCACAGCTGTTAATGAAAAGGACTCCTCCATCCCCAGCCTGTCCCATCCCTGCGCCATCCTCCCCAGCCCAACAGACCCAGGAGGGACCTTACCAATTTTTTAAGACAAGAGTTGTTATCAGAGCAGCTATGACCATGATGAGGGACACGGTTATAGTGATTATCTGATGAACCGCCAGACCTGCGGAGAGAAGAAATGAGAGGGAATGGGAATGGGAGCCAAGGGGATCCCGGGAAGGACGAGCAAAGCCCCCGCCGCCTCCCAGCCCCAGCAGACGCGATCCTCCCCCTGCTTACAGAGAGGAATCTTTAAGCCCAGCTTCTCATTTCCTATCCTCTCAAGCACGTTTCTTGTCAGCTCGAATTAGGCACGAAGAACGGAAGAGATGTGAAGCCGTATCCCTTTCAGGACGGAAAGGGAAACTTGAGCACAGCCTTGCAGTGGCTGCAGGATTAACCAGAGATAATAATTACTGCACTAACTGCTGCTCACTTAGAAGGTCGGATGGGCTCATTTTCTCCTAATTCACCTTAAACAGGGTATAATTTTGGCTCGTGTATCATTCCTAATGAGCAGTTTGGAAACAAAAGCATCTCGATGTACAGTATGTTTGTGATTTTGTGCTGCTTTACAGTTGCAATTCCGTAATGAAATGATTTCCCTGGCTGCGGCCCAAGGATGTGCTATTTTTCACAAACAGATGTTGCAGCTCCTGATGGATGGTGTTTTTAATAAGTAAGTATGTGTTGGCATGGCAGGAAAAGAAGCAGCTTTTATATCGGTGTTTTTATACGTATATACGTATAGACGGACCTGTGCAATACATACGCAGCACTCCCAGCTATTCCGAGTGTGCGTGACTGCTTCTTCCCATGGGAGCATGCACAGGCTCCCAGCTGCTGCCCATGGGTGAGGATGAGAGCAGGGCTTGGAGCAACCTGGTCTAGTGGAAGGTGTCCCTGCCCATGGCAGGGGGTTGGAGCTGGATCCAGTTCCCTTCAATCCCAGTCTACAATTCCATGAGGTGGGCAGACACTGCCCACCCGCCTGCTCTATGTACACCCATCCCTTCCCCGGCAGCAGCAACAGTGGGTGGAAAACCCTCCTGGGAGAGACACACTGAGGGCAGCATGTGCCCCCTCCATAGCCCTTAGCACCAGACTCTGCAGGGACTTTGCACAGAGCATCCCTATGCTCCCATGGGAATGCCACCCAGCGCTCTCCCACACACCCAAGCAGTGGATTTGGGGCCATGCTGCGGCTGCCTGGCTTTCAGCACCGTGCACCCCACGCAAGGCAGGCTCACAGGAGGCTGAGCAGCAGCCCAGGCACCAATCAGGCCAGATTCATCAGTGGTACTTCAAACCTGGGATCACGCCTGCTGCTCTGCTGCTGCCCTCGCAGGACACAAGTATTCACTCCCCGGGAATTCATTACAGCATCTCACCCAGCTCTGCTCATCCCTGTGCCCCGGAGGGGTTCGGGTCCCTGCCTGCTCCCACGCTGCCAACAACACTCATCAAGGGAGAAATGCTGCTTGCAAATCAACCGCGCCGAAATGAGAGTCTCGACAGCTTAATACAACAAAGCCAAGGTCACCTCTGGGAAGTCTGTCCAAAAAACATGGCCAGCACTCCAGAAGCACTCACCAGCAGGGAATGCCACGTTACCAGGTACAGGGGTGATGGCCCAGCACCCGCCTGGTGACCACAATGCTCTGGTGTCTGGCAGACCAAGAGTACTCACCTCCAAAAGTAAAGCATAAGGGGCTCTGAAATGCAGCACACACCCAGCATCCTGTAGTGCTAATTCCACTTTCCCAGCAGATACACGATGGAGATCTGGGATAAGAGCTGGAGAAGAAAGCAGGGATCCAGCCGGGTTTAAGGACAGGATGTTGTTCGGAGCGGGACATGGTGGACATCACCAGAGCAAAGGGGTTTTCTAGAGGCTGGACCAAGGAGTAATGACTTCCTGAAGGCAAACGTTTCTGAAATGCTGGCTTTTGGGTCCTGGCACGATCCCAGTGCCAAGACAGCAGAAGGCAAAAGCCCAAAACACAGGAGATGCAGGATGCTGAAGCCCCCCTGTATTTGGGGGTTCTCATTCTGCCCCCCAGAGCTTCCAGCCACACATTCCCTCCTTGAGGAGCCATAAGATGGACAGATGGATGGCTGCTCACCTGCACCCTGGCACAGCTGAGCACAGAGGGACAGGAACATGCCAAGGTTATTTTTCTCCCTCATCTCAAGCACCTAGTTTGCAAATGACCCATTTCCTCCATTTACTCCCAATTGCACTTCAATTGGCTCAACCACCAAGGCTGTCAGAACACACAGCAGGTCAGGATGCGACCGCAAGCGCTGGGGACCTGGTGGCAGAGGACAGGGAGGACCCAGCACCCCTGCACCAGCTCCATCAGGTCCTGACGCTGGGAAGCAGCCACTGGGCTGCCTCGGCTTCCTCACGGTTGCCTGGAGAGCCAGGGCTGAGTTTGCTGCTCTGCCTCTGGCTTCCACCTCCCAAGGGAATTCACAGGGAAAATGCCTGAAGGTGAGGCACAGAGAAGACTTCTGGCCCTGTACTTTGGGAACCTGGAGTATGGATGCAAGAGGAGCTGTATCCCGATGGAGCCGAGGAGCGCAGCCAGCAGCTCCCAGCCCGCGCCACGTGTGCCGGGTCAGGAGTGACGCCCACCCCGGCGCCGGCGCATCCTTCGCAGCAATCTTGGAGCAGGTCCCAGTGGGACACCGCCGACAAAGAGGGAAGGAAAGGCTCTAAAAATAAAACAAAGCCAGCCCAGTGCCCAATCCCTTTGAGAACAGGAGCGGAGTCGGGATGAGACCTGCAAAGACAGGAGCAGAGGCAGAGATGGCAGGGATGCGGGAGAGCCTAAGGATGCAATTAATCCCTGCACTTACATCATGGGGAAGGCGCAGGCAGAACAGATTGCAGGTGGCTGAGCGCCTGGAAGGATGGCAGCTCTTTGGAGCAGGACACATGGGATTAAAGAAGGGCTGGATAATTTTAGACTCCATCGCATACATAAGTTGCCATATGCACCAGCATAGGAGAAAGTTCCTACACATTGCATATTAATTCTGCACCAGAGCCCAGGGATTTCAAGGGGACAGGAGACCACTTGTCCAACAGCATTAACCACGGCAATGATGGAAAGAGGGAAAGGGACCTGATGGATGGTTTCCCTATAGCAATGCCCACTGCAATAAAGGCTAATGGGTTTTTAGTCTTACTTTGCAAATATATCAAATCCTTCCCTCGATATCTCAAATCTTTTCCTCTAGGCCTTCGCAGGAATGTATAGAACTGCATAGAGCAAAATCCAACAGATACACCCCATCTGCAAGAGAAGGTGCTCATGGATGGGACACGCAGGGGAGAAGGGAAAATCCCATCTGGGACACCGCCCCCAGGGAAAAAAGCGAGAGGAAAGAGAGAGATGGTTCCAAAGACCACAGCATTATTTTAAACACAGCCCTAGGAGCCCAATCTGCCTGGAGGAAAGGGACCTGGAGGATAAAATCAATAGCTCATAAAGGAACATTACGCTCCTCCACCAGTGTGGGAAGCCTTCTGGCACACGTGCAGCTCACAGTGAGAGCCCATGCCCCCAGCACATGGGGCGAGCTGCAGGGAAGGACATGGAAGCAGGAATTCCGGTGGCTTGCTTTCGTTTGCTCATCTCTGTAGCAAACATTGCACGTGGCAAAGCTTGGATCCCAGTGAGCTGCAGACACGGTGCTCCCTTAATTACACCTTAATAATCGGTGAATAATGGAGCTGCCAGCAGGACCGGGGCTGCCACTGGGAATGGCATTGGTGAGCGGCCACCCCATCGAGCACCGGCTGCCAACACCTCATCCCTGCACAGGGACCATGAGTGGCTCCCTCTCACCAGGCTTTTACCAGGCAGTTTGACGCAGTGACCATTTAACTGGAGGGTAATTACAGGAGAAGTATTTAATGGAATTGAAAGTGTGTCCAAACCCCTGCGCTTCTGCTGGTGCAGCAGAAATTCACGTGTCGCCTGCCAGGAGGGAAAGCTCTTCAAAGGCGCTCTTTGAACCCTCGGAAACACTCAAATAATGCTGGGTTTTTCCACTACTGCACTGTCCGAGCGAGCTCTGCTCTCGAAGGGGACTTCAGGTCCCATCCTGCAGTGAGAGATCCAACCTCAGATCCCCACGGGCAGCAGCTCTGCATTAACCTGCAGAGCCCAGCCCCAGCATCCCAGGAAGAACCCACCTCAAAGCAAGCAAGCGCCGGGGCTTGGTTTTCTCTGTTATTTTAAAGACCATCTATTTGCCAGCGAGATGAAAGCGCTGAGTTTTGGCCTTTCCGGCCACCTTTTGAAACGGCTCCCGGACAGCTCTGCATCAACGGAATTAATTCCATGAGAAAATCCATTGGAGGCTAATGTCTTGCTGCTGCAGAAGTGCGCAACGGCAGCGAACAGGAGATATAAGCTCTTAATTAAAAACAAAGAGAACCTCTATCCCCCAAGGCCTTTATTTCAACAGCTCTGGTTAGGGAGACCGTATTTTTCATTTTCCCAATAAAAACAGCTACGAGCCGCAACTCTTTGAAGACCCTCGTCAAGGTCTCGGAGCTGCATAACATTAAGAGAGGGAAAACCAGCTCTGCATTATTCTGAAGAGTGTAATCTGAGTTACCCCAGTGGTAGAAAACAACAGATACTCCAAATACCTGCTGCACCTTGCTGCACACGTGCCATGTGAATGCCTTCCTTGCTCCTTCCTCTGCCTCAACCTTCCCACAACTCCCAGTCTGAATCAAAATGCCAAAAGAAGGGAAGGCTCCCAAACACAAGTCAGGGCTGGGTCTGCCAGTATGCAGTGGGGAATGGGGGGGGCTTGTATGGCATCACAGGGGTGATGGAGAGGGAAGTGGTGATGGCAGCAGGGTTTACACCTCTCCCTCAGCAAAGCATCATACCAAACTGGGGAAAGACCATTCCAAATGGGCTCTCAGTAATGAGCATCAAAAAGGGACAGGCTCTCAGGAGTGGCTGAAGAGCCGATAGAGAGGGAAACAATGAAAATACAGACAGAATTGGTGCCATGGCCATTGTTCCTGGCCAAAATAACCTCCTAAGTGATTTCCATGGTGAGCATCACAGCCAGAACAGAAGCCAGCAACCGATGCTGGAGCCACCACCTCAGCCCAGTCCCACATCAGCCAGTCCCACCACATCTCCCAGCATGATGGGCTGGTCAGTACCTGCTGCCTGCAAGAGCCAGCAAAGGATTCATACAGTCACAGACTGGTTTGGGTTGGAAGGGATCTTAAAGCTCACACAGTTCCAACCCCTGCCACAGGCAGGGACACCTTCCACTAGAGCAGCTCGCTCCAAGCCCCGTCCAACCTGGCCTTGAACACTGCCAGGGATTTCTCTTGGGGGATTCAGCAACAGTCCATGGTTCTGGGGCTGGCTCCCTCCTGGCATCCCAGCAGGCAAAATATGGATGGAAGAGCACAGTGATCCCAGAATGGGGAATAGCCAGGCTGCTGGACTCCATGAAGCCTCCCCAGTCTGCAGTAGCTGAGCATCGGGTACCACATCTCCAGGCAGGAGTAGACAATGCCAGTGCAGTGGGTGACCACTGGTCAATGAGGCACGCGAGCCTGGCAACTGGCCACCAGCATGCTCTGGGCATCGTCCCCAGCTGCCTTCGGACACAGGGACATCAGTGCCAGTGGCTGCCAAAGGGGCTCTCCCCAATGTGGGGTCTTCTCATGGGGCTCAGCATCCTATCCTCATCCCTTCCATGGCACCAGGAGACCTCTTCCTGAGCATCGCAAGGAGGCTGGGAAGAACCAACTGGACTCAAGAGGCTTTACAGCTTCCCAGCCATCAGAAACTGCATCTGATCCCTGAAAGCTCTATCCAGCTGATAAAGCTGCCTTTGGACAGAAAAATTCAATCAAGAGCGTTATGTGGCAGTCCTGCTGCAACCGCAGCCACAGACGGCCTCTCCCAGGAGGGATCAGTCAAACCCTACTGCTGTTTAATAGCTTGGAAGGAAAATAATTACAAAAACCTATGAAAACACCCGGGTTAAACAGAGGGGAGGAGACATGGCAGGAGTCCTGGAAAACCCTGCTCTGGTACAAAGCTTGGAGCTGCCTGGCCAACAGAACCTCCTTGAACCCCCTCCTCTTGCCTTTGAAGCAAGAGGGCTGGCAAAGCCCCTTGGTTTTCCACCCAGTAAAACAGGATGCTCAGCTCTGAGACCCATCCCAGTGAGCTGAAGTGAAATACAGCTCTTCAGCAAAAAAAACCCACCACGGTTCCTGGAAACCTCCTGGTATTTGGGGTTGGGACTGATGAAAGGAGAATATCCTCCTCCTGCTGCTGCGGAGAAATATTCTTGCCAAGAATGAAGATCCTGGAGGCTTAAGCTAAAGACACTGGGACTTATCTGCTCAGGTGCTACAGCAAATATCACCGAGCAATAAATACTTGCAAGAGCAGCAGAGGAAAGCTCCCGGCTCATTCAAGCACATGTGAGAGAGGGCACACACGCACGACAGCATCTGCTAATCCCAGAGGAGACAGTGCCTTCTCCCTTGCCAGAGAGCTCAGCTCATGGATGCGCTCCTTTCCGGCTTCAGCCATCATCCTCACCCTTCAGCCTTACAAAGGATCCTTTGGGAACCCCCCAGAAGGGTGACCAGTGGGTGCTGGTGCAGGGGGTACCAACCAGCCCCTCACCTCCCGTACAGCCCCCGGCTCCCTGCGCCTCTGCACGGCGGATCAAAGCGGCGGCTCCGTCCCGACCGCCCAGGGTCTTCTTTTAAACACATTTTATCTTTAATTAATTCCTTTGAAGCCTTTCGCATCCACTATCTGCTCGCATCCAGCGCCCCCTCTCCCGCACCCTTTCTGAAGGCAGGGTCGTCTCCCAGCGGGGAGCCTAATGTCTCTTTAGGATTATTTATTCCCGATACTCTCCCAGATAGCGGTGAGGAAGAAGCCAGAAGATGTTCTGGGGCCTGCACCAGCACCCACACAGCCTCTTGCCCCAGTCCGGAGCACCCTCACCTATTAAACCCTCACCTCTGCCCCTTCCCGAGCAGAGCACGGTGCCAAACTCATTGTGTACCAGCAATCAAATCGCCATTAAGAGCAGCAGACGGCACATAAAGTCTTCTGCCTTATAAAGCACTTAAAGGTTT
Organism: Psittacus erithacus; assembly: GCA_009867235.2. Classification (NCBI taxonomy): domain Eukaryota; kingdom Metazoa; phylum Chordata; class Aves; order Psittaciformes; family Psittacidae; genus Psittacus; species Psittacus erithacus. Next base: position 125,963 of record WYDI02023065.1, read on the forward strand.
AATTAAAGACAGCTTTATTCTAATAATACTGAAAGGAAAGCCTCGGACAGCCCAGCCAGCACAATTCCTGCCTTCTCTGATTCATTCTTCCCTTCTCTCCCTGTTTTCGGCCCACGGTACTGGAGGATGCTCAGCCTTGGTGGAGGAGCTGAGCTCGCACAGGGAGCATCCACCCCGGTAAAGCTCCCCACGGCCCTTCCCTCTCACTGCATGCTGGCATGTTAATTATTCCTCTCCTTCTACGCTCCAGCCTAAACCGACTCTGACAGCCCCCGAGAAAGGAAGCACGTTTTTGAAATCATAAGCACAAACCACGCCTGGGTGAACATATTGCGTCCCCATCTGACTGCCACCGCACGCTGCCAGGCGCCGGGCAGGCGGGGGTGGCACCGGGACAAAGGCACCTGAGCACTGGGTGACCCAGAGCATCCCTGGCAGCACCCACTGCACGGAGCAGCAATACCAACAGTGCATGGATCCACTCGCCTCCTCCTCTCCTCCCTACCTGCAGTGTTTTCTACTCCGGGGGAATTTTTCTACGCTTGTTTTTTGCTGCTCATGAGTCACAGACACATTGTTTTTGGCTTTTTTGCTGCCTTCTTCAGCGAGGAGGAGTGGGGTGAGAGGGAGATCTAAGTGAGCAGGATTGCTTTCACTGCTTGTCTAAGTGAGCGCTGCTGCCTTCGTGATGCACTCCCACCCTGTGGACCCCCACGGTCTCCCATCCATCATCAGGTCTCCCCCCCAGCACCACCAGTAGCAAATCCCTTCCTGGCAACGTGTGCAGGGAAGCAAGCGGATGGTGGTGAAGCACTGCTTTCATTAGCACGATGGCAGCACCCAATCCAATGGGAATGGGTGCTGCTGGGTGTTGGGGATCATGGGGTCCCCAGCTCCCTGAGGTGCCACAAGCAAGTGCGACCAGCCTGACCCAAGAGGAAGCCAAAAGACCACAAGCAGTGAGCACAGCATCCCTCCCTCCTTACCTCCCTCTGCACCCACCGCGGGCTCCCATCGCGATGTGCAGCACTTTACAGGATGAGGGCTGGCAGTGCTCGCTGAGACCAGTCAGAAGTACAGGCAAGTTACCGAATCCTAATTTGTAGCCAGATGTTTTTCCCAGCAGAGAACAAACACTTCCAGCTGCTAAAGCTTACACAGCGGAGAGGAGCGGGGCCTGAAAAATGCATGGGCGCATCACCAGCAACACTGGCATCGGCACGGCCGGTGCTTCCAGGCACCGGAATGCTCATCCCAAAGCACAGTGACAGCTCAGTGCTCCCCATGGGAGCAATCCTGGGTGCTCAGCCCCAGCCACGGATGGAGAAGCAGACCTGGAGCTCTGGCTCTTTTCAATTTAGGGTGGCCAGGCTCAGATCAAAGAGGTCCTTTAGCCCCGGGAAGGAGTTTATCGCATTCACCACTTGGCACAAAGAAGTTAATTAGCAAAAACTCCGGCCCTGGAAAAAGGCCCTAATGAGAGCTAAGAGCTGGCAGATTAAAGCAGCCAGCCCCCAGGGAGGCTGCTGGGGCTGCGGCTCTCTGCCGGCACCAACACCAGCAGCACCGGCTCATCCTCAACTAAACCAAGCAGTCAACTCCAGTGACCGCGCACCAGCACGTGCTGGGAGCTGACCTTCCACGTGCTGCTGCCACAACCATGGACCCCATGCACCCAACTGGACAATGCCTCCGAGGCACCGACTGTGGCAGGTTTGGTGCCTCCATAGCATCATCCTCAGTGCCCCTCGGTGGGCAGATGAGGCCGAAGATCTCGTCACGCAGTGAGGGTAAAACCCTCGCGCCAGCGCTCGTCACTGGTACTCCCTCGCTATCTGTCCAGCCAATTCCACTCTTTTATCTAAAAGGTGTGTAGGTTGGGAGGTTTTTGCCGCTATAAATATCTCCTTTAAGTCAGCAACAACATCACGGATGCCTCCACTCTTTCTGCCAAGCAGGCTGGCTAGATAAACTAACTGGGATTAAGACTAGGCCATAAAATTCTTCTTTGATTCAACCAGAAAATCACTGTGGGCTAAAAGCAGTCCATGCACAGTGAGTGCATTCAGGAAACTCCACAGCGATATCCCACGGTTTAATACCAGCAATAACAAATATAATTTGAAATAAATGGGAAGCAGCTTCCCCATCCATGTCCACGCAGCAGACAGCGCTGCGAGGACGCACCACTGCGCCGAGCGCCACGCCGAATGCGATTATGGATGATGGGCTGGGGCTGGATACCGCTAATGGGAAACACAGGGAGCTGCTGGAAAACACCTTGGATAAAAGCCACGGAGCAGAGCAGCCGCTTACCCCCTGAGCACTCTCATTTAACATCACACACCTCTTCTTCATGAGCCCCACGCCGCGGTGATCCCCAAACCATCCCGGACTCCCCGCCGCCCCGGCAGACCCTACCTGTGCTGTCTCCCAGCCCGCGGGGCGGGCGAGCATCCTTGCCACTGCTGCTGTGGCCGGCGGCCGGCTCGGCGGTGCTGGTGCGGCCGGGACTGCTGCGGGGCACGTCCCCACCGGGCGCAGGAGCCGGGGTGCTGGGGGGCACGTGGGGTGGCGTGGCGGCGGTGGCAGCAGCGGTGGTGGTGGTGGCAGTGGTGGTGGCAGCGGTGGTGGTGGTGGTGGCGGCGGCGGTGGCAAAGGCGCCGGGCAGGGTGCTGCTCTCCAGGGAGTCCTCCTCGCCCGTGGGGCCCCACACGATGACCTCGGGCAGCGCCGTGGGTCGCCCGTCCCGTGGGGAGAAGCCGCGGCCGCGCAGATGCCGCCGACCCCTCCGGGAGCGTGGCCGG